>JAPSGF010000089.1:543335-576768 GCA_035772895.1 Perdix hodgsoniae
CCCCCCCCCCCCCCCCCCCCCCCCAGAAAAAAAAAATCCTTTTGTTCTTAGCTAAACATTTCTCTATGATCTGAACAGCAGGACCTGCCTCATAGCCAGGCTATTCCCCCAGAAATTACTGAGAAAATAAATAACACTCATTTTGATGACAGATGATCTTCAGGAAATGTACTGTTAATACATCAGCCTCACTTTGTGCAGAATACCATTATTTTTTGCCCACAAAGACCGAACAAGTGAGAGAGAAAGAAGATAAATTATGCATATGATATATAAAGGAAAATTAGAAAGAAATGTATCTTTTAAGATGGTTGCCATCTGCATTGTAAACCATGTTTACAGTTTTTACTTCAGTTTTTATTAAATAAAAATACTACAAAAACATTTTGAATCAGATTTAAGCTGAAAGTGACAGGTCAAGTATCACCTTTTTAAAACAAATAAACTGCTTTTACAATTCAGACATCCACACAGCTCACAAAGCATGAGAAGCTCACAAAGCATGAGATTTCACTTAAGTTCACTGAGCCTGCTTGTTGCCCCTAACTTTGAATTACAATAAACTTTTTAGAACAGTTTTGAAAATGACAAGGAGAATTAATTACTCCCAGTGTTATTTCTTTGTAAATAAACTGTTCGAAGCTAAATGCATTACCTTCCTCTAAGAACTCTGGTCTAAAGCCAGACATTTGTAGCTCATACAAAGAGTGACAAGCAGAATGGAACAACCTCAGCAGGAAAATGCACAACACATAAATGTGAACCCCTCCCCTTTTCATACACTTCAAGCAGCAATTAGAGCATCACTTCAGATGGATGACCAGCACTCTTTCATTGATGACATTTACTTTGAGAACAGGGAACATGAATGTTCAAGATCAAGATGCTCGAAGTCCAGAGGAGACCTCCAAGAAAATAACTTATGTCTAAGACTCTCCCTTCCCTCCCTAATGCATGGCTAGCACTGGGTCTGCTTAAACTATGTGTGTTTAGGGGGAGGAGGGGAAGTGTGGACTCAAAGCTTATTTAGCTACTCAAGCTGAGCAGTTTTAATTTGTTCAAGCAGTAACAAGCAGCAAAACCATTACAACTGCAGGATGAAATTATCAAAACCAGCAGATGTCAGACACCTTTATCTTTTTAGAAGTTGGCTTTCTTTCTATAATACAGAGAAAGCAAGTGGGAAAAAAAAGGAACACGTATGAACTATCCTGAGACCTTCTTAGATGCTAATCCCCTCCCACATAGTCTAGGAGGTCAAATTAATTTTTAAATTATTTTAAGATGTTATGTGATACTGGCAAGGGCAAAAATGCACATACTCCTATTCCGCAGACATACTCATAAATTTCATGCAGTGACGTGGGTGGATGCATTTACAAACAACCCAGATTGCAGATACAAGAAATCTTTTTTCACTAGCTTCATTTATATAGATTTGTAGAAGAAAAAAAAATCCCTTAAAAATGTGCTTTCCTATTTTCAAAGCTTGTCAAGGCCTAGGAAGCCTGCTAGCCTTACTCACAAGCTATATTTGCAGCTCAGAAGATGAGTCACTGGCTTGCAGTAATGTTTTGTAGTCCATGTCGCTTTCCATACTTCTTCACTCTATCCGCTTTTCTTAGGGATGGTGCTTTAACTTTTCACTTCTTCACCTGCAGTTGTTTCAGTTGTTCCCATGGAATTGAGGTGGGATATGAACATGCAGCAAACAGAGCTAACTTTAGTCACGATGAAGTTCATTTATAATTATGTGTACATTTTCGTTACAAAATGCTTCATAGCCTTAGAAACTTCTGGTTTCTTTCTGTAGCCTTTATAACAAAGAGCTCCTTGCTTTACTAAGCAAAAATAAAGGTCTGTGTGTGTCATATATAGCTTCATTTATACCATTTACCAGGAAGCAGAAAATCAGAATTTAGAAATATGAAAAAGCTGACTGGCTCAGTCTTTTACCAGAAGCCAATATTGAGGCATTGAGGAGAACATAAGATTCCGAGCTACCATCCATAAGTTACTGTCTGTGAACAAGCTTATAATTGCTCTCAGAAAGATCAATTGCTCTCAGAAAGACAGGCAATGCCAAAAAAGTGGGGAAAACACGAGGACCAGCAGTGAAAGATAAGTGACTAAGCAGGATATTAAGTAAGTGAGGCCGTCCGAAGGAAAATTCAGAAGGGGAAGATAAAAAAATGGTAGTCCCTGCAAAATCAGGAAATTGTACGAGGACTAGGGAGAAGGCAATAGCTGAAACAGTGGGATTTGAAGAGAAACAGGATATTTTAAAATCCATGTAGATGCTCATTATGGACCTGATCAGTCTGAGAGGCATCTGTGTGTTTTAGCTCTCACCATGTAATTGAGCAGCACAAATTTGGAATCTTCATTCCTTGCAAAAACAATGACCCACTGGTGAACAATTCACAGAAACAACACAGCCACTCAAATGTGGCTCTGAAGGTACACTGGAGAATTTCTCCTTCCTCATCTTCCTTGCTGCTGGATGCACACCCAAATTAGCAGTCTAGGAGGATACTGCGCACGCCTGAAGGGCCAGCACAGAGGACAATGTACCCAGCAGACCCCAGGCAGATAACATGTGCTAAATGTCTGCAAAGGCTGAGAAAACTGGTAAGGGGACAGCCAGAGCTCCCAGCTGCCTTTCAGTCAGCACCATCTGTATTCAGCTGAAGAGACCTCGCTGGCCACCAATTTTTAAAAAGGAGCAGATGTTCTAAAGCCTTACATGAAGGTTTAAAAAAAAAACCAAAACATTTTATCTTTTCATATAAATAATTCATTATTTATGTTTTTAAAATACAAGAAGTGTTATCCACTTTCAAGCCAACAATTTTTTTTTTTTTTGTTATTTTCACTTACTTACATTTCATTTAAACTCATTAAACTCATTTTTAGACAGCAAATAATAATGCAAGTCAGAAAGAGAAATGGAAAAGTTCTTATGATCATGTGCCCTACTGCAACATGCTCTCCAAAAGCATTAGGTCAGCTCTACCAAAGCAAAACAAGGCTAAAAATAACATTTTAGGACATGTATTAAGATAAAATGAGGATGAACAATTGCCACTAGATGGCACGACAGCCCCACATTACTTCAGTGGGTTGGGTTTCTGGTGTTTTTTCTTTTATATAAGAGTAATATGTAACATTTGTTTTTCAAACATGGTGTCAACACATTCTTCCCATGCCTATCCAAGTATATCTGATGATCAAAAAATTGGCAAATGAAGCAAACTACATGACAATTCCTTCAGATGTATGTGCAGTGGAAGTAAGTTTTATAGATGCAAAAAAGTAATGCATTCAAAAAAAAAAAAACTTACATAAAGAAGTTATAGTCAGTGCTAAAATTCTTTAACTCCTTTAAAACTATCAAATTTTAAAAGTGAACTGTGAATTATCAAACAATCTATTTCCTACATTTCTCAGCTGGCATTTTAGTTACTTGTTCAGCCATGTCTCTCAGGTGAGTGAAGTACAAACTCTATGTTGCTTTATGGATGAGTGCCATTAAAACAAAAGAAATATTCTTTGTATGAATGCAGGCACAGTGAACTTTTGATCAGCCATGTAGCAAAAGAAATGAAGATAACTGCTGTTTAATTAAATATGCATTTAAATATTTTTCATTAGTGGAATGCAAGAATAAGCAATCTGGGTCAGATCTTTAGCAGTGACAGTAACTTCATGAAATACATTGGATTAGAACATAGAACTCTGCGTTTCACAGAATCACAGAATGGGCAGGGTTGGAAGGGACATCAAGGACCATGAATCTCCAACCCCCCTGCACATGCAGGGCCACCAGCTTCCCCATTTAATACCAGATCAGGCTGCCCAGGGCCACATCCAACCTGACCTTGAACTCCTCCAGGGACGGGGCATCCACAACACGATAGCTTGTTCCAGCACCTCACCACTCTTTACTATGAGTAAAGAACTTCCCCCTGATGTCCAACCTAAATCTCTCCTCCCTCAACTTCAAACCATTTCCCCTTGTCCTGCAGTTATCTACTCTTTCAAAGAGTTGGCTCCCCTCCTGTTTGTAGGCTCCCTTTAGGTACTGGCAGGCTGCAATGAGGTCACCCCGCAGTCTTCTTTTCTCCAGGCTGAACAAGCCCAGCTCCCTCAGCCTGTCTTCACAGGGGAGGTGCTCCAGTCCTCTGATCATCTTCGTGGCCCTCCTCTGGACCCTCTCCAACAGCTCCCTGTCTTTCTTGTACTGAGAGCTCCACACTTGGACACAGTACTCCAGATGGGGCCTCACAAGAGCAGAGTAGATGGAGACAATCACCTCTCTGCCCTTACCTGCTTTAGAACTAAACAAGTAACTAAATGGCACATAAAATCACACAGTACCAACACTCCATACGCTGTTTAAAAATTAAAATATTCTGCTGAACACAAGCACCAAAACCTTCCTGTGGCATCTGTATACAAGCTCACGAAAGCTGATTATTTGTAACAAATGTACTGCACCTCTATCCAATAGAGCTTTCAAAATCAACACTTCTGCACTACCTCTTGTGAAAAATGTGGACCCCAAAACAGAAAATGTAAATAAGGCTCATACTGAAATCATATTGTCTTTGAATTCAGTTACCTAATCCTTCCGGATCACAAGTGGATTAAGTTACTCATTTTAAGCAACAATTTGTGTAAAACTTTGCTGACGTTATATGTCTTCCCAAATGCCCAGTTCTGAAGATAAATAATCTTACTTCAGTCCAGTAGAAGTCCTACTAATTCAGTTTCAGACAGGACTCTAAAAGAAAAAAGCATGAAAACTGGGTCACGTTGATCTCTGTGGACTGCCACACGAAGACTCATAGAAGACGAACTCTGATGCTGAAAAATGGCACGGAAAACGTGCAGAATTATTTTATGTTTTTTACATAGTAGCTCACTGTTCTGCTCATACCTTATCTCCAAATTCAGGATGTAGTATTGGAAGGAAAATCAGCGAATTGTTGACTCATTTCTGGAACCTGGACTGTAGCTTGAGAATTTCAGACACTTTTGTGGTCATCTAGTTATTTAGTATAAGACAATTTTCTATTGCCTAAGCAATTCATAATTTTTTAAAAGGATTTTCTCTCAAGATATTCATTCTTATAGATGGAAACACATAAATCATTGCTACCCAGGAAAATGAGGATATCATAAGAGTGATTTGCACAGTTATTTTAACATCAAATCTAGCACTCTGACTTCTCCTCTGAGGCCCCACATTTAAGAAAGCAACTTACCAGAAGTGCTGACCCTCCTGACATCCCACTCACTGAACTTCACTTAATCTAAATTCCCTTTATTTCAGCCTGATTAAAGTCAACTCCAAAATCTCTTTCGGTTCTCTTAATTGGGATTGGAGTTTTACATCACAAAATCTTTCCTTCTATCCTCCTGTAGCACCACATATTCGGTTTGGTGATAATGAAGCAGCAGGAAATTCAGTAGTGTAAAATCCCTATTTATTTCCAGAATATCACCCACTTTAGGAGCTGAAGGAAGATGAGGACATCTGGATGAAAAATACAAACCTATTCAATGTTACATTAAAATACATGCCTACCAATAAGTGAAATAGAATCACATCCTAGATCCACATAAATCTGTTTTCTTGACTTTCCAAAGTTATTTTTGACATTTTAAACCACATTAAAAAAATGAAATAGAGTCGATGCTAATAGCTGTACATAACTCTACTATCTTTCTTCCACTATCACTGTAATGCTTTCAGCACTGTAGTGCTCAACTCTGTCACCTGAATTGAAAATACAAAAAATGCAAACACGGAAGCACAATGCAGATTCAGTTTCTTTCTTCATAACTGGTCTAGGCATAAAATCACAGACTGCTGAGTAATGTCAGCAGCAGTGGCCTATACACAGACAAAAACTTCACTTTTAGAGAGTAGAGTAGTGTTTTTAGTGGCTTTTCTGTCTGAAAATCACTCTGCTCCCATATTGACCTACTTCCTCATGCCATGCCATTGTACTAGATTACTGTCTTCTATAAAAAGATACAAAACTAATGTTAGTGGCCAGCAGTGAAGTAGGTAAAGTTCCCTGGCTCCTATCATCCCAAATGCCACCTTGCCTAACCTCTCATGGGAAGAACTGAATCAAGGGTATCATTCCGCTTATACCCCAGGCAGCATTTCATGCTGCACATGGAAATACAGCTCCACTACTGATGAGAAATGAATTGACTTGAAGACATCCAGCAAACCTGAGCTAGCCAAGCAGACCTGGAAGGCAGTAGCTGTGGACAGCTTTAGATTAGGAAAAATAAAATGTTTCCACAAAAGCAATGAAAAGCAACTTTATCTGGATGGTCTTCCAGATATTTTAGACTGCAGAAAGTTGAGTTGTTACAATATTTTTGCACTGCAAACTTTTAGTGAATTAAATACTGACAGAAATACCATTCTTCTGCTGTTTCTATGACCTTTTGATATTCAAAAAAAACCCAAACTGTTCACTTTCACAATCCAGGAGTGAGTTGCAGGTCGGGGCGCAAATTCCTTGACAGAAGATGAGTAGTTCATAGAAAAAGGACTGCAGTTTGCCAGTGTTCAAAGACAGATGAACATGTTTTCTGTGATTTTGTTTATTCATATGATATGTAAGGACAAGTGAAACTGCAGAAGCACATATAGAAATTGATTTTCTGTTTAAAAATGTACTAGGAAGAAAACATCTATGAAACAATACAAAGTTTTGACCAGGAGTTTCTTTCACTTGTTTTTTCACCTGCTTTTTACAGCAACAGATGGTGATGTTCCTCCATTTTTTGAAGTTCATATACACACCTGTCTGCCAATATATTTTCTTGTCCTCATATAAATTGACATCGGTAACATTCAGCTCTCGGAGGAACTACAACCAGATACTGGCTGCTTCTTGACTACACTCCCTCCAAGCCCACAACACTTGTTGTGGTCTGTCTGCACATATTTCCTTCATGCACACCTTAGTGTTTCAGCACACCCTTATGTAACTGACCTCATTTTGGCCTGGCTCCCTTTCTTGGGATTGCTCCCATGTTAATGCTATTTCTTTTTATACAGTCATAAGCAGATGACTACAGTGGAAACGAGAAGTTTCTTGGAAAATGCTTGCTTTGCTAACTGGGCCATTCAACAAAGGCAAGTAGATCATGAAAAGCTAAGACGTTAAAATACTAGTCTTTAGTATGGCATTTTACAGAGACAAATGATGACACAAGATTTAGCAGATCCAGAAACAGGTGCACGATGCTACCAGGAGGACCCTAAACTGGACTATGCAGATCAGCCCTTGGAACATCCCTTTCAGGAGCCATAAGATGTTCTGCTGAGTTATTATAGCTCTGATTAATGTCACAAACGGTGTTATATTGCACATGGATTTTCCTCAGTTTACTTTCAATCCTAGGCCTTGGTAAAAGGCTGTGAGCATGTCAAATAATCAGAGAATCATGCAAGCATATAGGTTGGAACAGACTTTCAAGATCATTAAATCTAAACACTGACCTGACTTAAGGAGTCCTATCACTGAAACATGTCCCTCAGTGCCATTTTGGACTGAACATACAATACTGACATGAGAAAAAGTTTATCAATACTTAATTTTCTGTCTTTATTATATCTTTAAAGATTTACAATGGGTAAATGTATTTTTATGCTTACCTAATGCAAACCAAAATCTCATGCTCTTCTCCTGAAAAACTTTTAAAAACTGTTATTCTCTTCTCTATTTTTCACATATTTGTCACATCTGTGTTTTTTTTTTCTTCTTAATTATTTTCTGAGACAGTAAACAAAAAAACCATTAAGCCTCAGTTCTTTTGACATGATGACTGTGGGTGATTGAAGTAAGAAAAAGTGAAATATTTATATAAATATACAAATTAGAAAAAAAAAAAATCTGTTTAAAAAATTGTACCTAACCAGTTGTCTAATACAGAAAAACCTAAAATAAAACAATCTATCACTTCTGCCGGCTCCTGAGGATTTTGTCACTGGCAACCGTAAAATACTTGATACTTTACTTACACATGCCCCTTCATGCATATATGGAAAATCACAATTGTTTTGTTTTTTTTTCAAGGGAACAACATTTTCACGCCACGTTCAGGATCTCTTTAGATAAACATCAACACTACATTCAACATTTGTTCTTTCTTTGACTATGGGAAATGGAGCACCATATAAATAATGTTGCAACTCACAAACAGGCCAAAAAAACAAAGTATAATTTGGGCTGATATCCCCCCAGTTTTCTGTGTAGTCACCATGTAGCCAAAATAGAAGGAAGTTGCTAAGTAAAACATCTCTTCTTTTTCTTTGCCCGGATGAAAATTGTTTGACTTCACATCTCTGGGGAGAAGGCATGAGACACTTGTCTCCACATGGATTTCAACACCAGCTTTCAAGTGAACATAAGATTACTATCACAATTTTCTCCCCACACCACAATGACGGAAATCTGGATTGTTCCCTCCCGTCATGAGATGAAGATTCTGAGGTGGAAACCTCTGTTATTAATAAACTCTTTAAGAGGCAGCATTTGCTGTTAAAGATCCAAAGCCACATTTTACCAGTTAGGAGAGAAACAACTAAACTTTGTTGAGGAGATGCGAGCTGTCCAACCTCAGACCACAGCTGTCAGGTTGGCCATGCACCAGAAGCTGCCATTTTGCCCGTCATCACATTCTATACCATTACTGCCCAATGTGTTAAGTGGGTGTTTCAACACATTTATGACAAAATTTACTAGGTGACATTCAGTATAAATCCCTGGCTTGTTTTTCAGGCTTTAATGTTGAGATTTTCAATGCAGAGGGATGTTCAGAGAGGTATTTATAATTGTCTGGGTCTAATTCCCATTGAAAGTTGAACATCTTCAAATCTGGTCTGTAGGTTTATCACAGAGCTAAAAGTGCCTGAAAAAATTCTAATGCAACTGTAATACTTTATCATAATAAACTGTCATAAAATAATATTCAATCAATTTCATTCTTCACTCACACATAGGTACCATTTCTTGTCCTCGAAATTCTGAAATTAGATGTTTTGCACTGTTTTAGTAATAGAATACTTGTCAGTCAAAGACAGCCCTTCCTTTTTACCTATTTACTTTTGTTCAAAAAAAACTCTCAAGTATTGCACCATATAGTGATACACAATTTAGAATCCGGACTTTTCTACAGACTTTTAAACCATTATTATGAAGGATTTTCTATCCTAAAATTCCTGTAATTATAATTTTTCTGAATACCTGAAAAAAACCCGGTGGTACAGGACCTACTGGCATGCCATCTCCTGGGGGAATGTTTCCTAGCACTGGACTGGGAGCTGCTGCAGCACTCTGAAAAGAACAAAGGGAAAATAAACCTTTGTCATTGCATGGTAGGCAGTAAACCAAAAGAGAAAAAAGAAAAAGAAGAAAAAAAAGCCTGCTGTGACCAAATACAGAAAGTAATTCTGTAAGTATGTTGCTGTCATTGTTTCATTCTGAAGGTAAATTAGAATTGCTTAGTGTCTAGCCTTCTTTTATACAAGCATAATGAATTACTAATAAGACAGGTTTCAGTTGAGAGGAAGGATGCTAGAGATTGCACAGATACACATGTATGTATCAAATAGATAGATCTCAATTAATTAAAAAAATGCAACTTGCATACTTTGTCATTGTTTTATGTGCATCAACATCTTCACACATGCACAGACATACATGCAGCATAAACAAACTATTTTATGCATCTTACACACAATTTCCAAGCACTTTAGAGACAATTTCAGCAGACTTTAATACCCTTTCAGAATTACACCAAGCTTCAAAACAGGAACGTGTTACAAACAGTACAAGAAGGAATGCTCGCAGTTCTGATAGTACTGCCCGTGATTTTATGAACCCCCAAAATAAACACCATGACAAATTAAAAGAATTCAGGTTATATTTTTGGAAGGGAAAAGAAAACAGATATTTTTAAGAAGTGAATCAGAGGATGGAATTAGTTACCTTCGCAAATCCTTCAGCTGGAATAAGCAAGTAAAGAATATTGCTTCTGGCAATTTACAAGCAGGAGATCGCCACAAAAAGGGAAGTCAAATTGTTATTGTTGTCATGTATTGGAACCTCAATTACTTTTAATTTCTAGCACTCTTCCTATAATACATTTCTGCTAGGCATAAGGCTGAATCACCTATAAAGGCTTACAATCTTTTGTGAAAGTACTCATGCACACACAATGCAATGACAGCCACTCACAGTTTACTAACAATCTGCCAATATGTGCCCTACAAAATACGAATGACTTATGTTTATTAACTTATCACTCCATTGCATGCTCACACCTGATATCCAGAAGATGCAGATCTGGAAACTGCATTTCCAAATGTTTGGCACTCTGTCTAGGAAATTGAAGCATAATGGTGGAAAGATCTAAAAACTGGCACAAAGATGAGCTGACCTTTTTAAACCAAGCAGAAAGGAAATATTCAATTAATTGCAAGAGATTTTTCAATGGTTTAAACTGTGCTTTAGAATCATTTTTCTAACAGTAACATACTTAGCATCCGAGCAGTACGTCCTTTTCAAACAAACATCTATAAAGTATCTTTAAAGTACCTACTGTAAAAGGTACTGGCATCAGAGCTGACTGACAGTTTTATTCACCATATAACACTAAGATGAAGGCTCGTATTTTTGCGAAGATTTGGACAGTAGGATCAGTGCTGAGATTGCAATTGACAAAGTCAGCCAGGTGAACTGCAGGTAGCAAATACATTTGAATCACAATAATTTTTGCTGGAGGCTTCACAGGCCAATCAAACCCATTGATAAAACTGCAGCAAACACAGTTATCCACGAGCACTGCCTGAAGTTCACAGGTCTAGAGCACAATGCTGCCTGAATTCACAGAGATAACTCCTGAAGCAAAATAATGCTACCCTTCTTTGCTTTTGCAAAGCTTCTATGGATATCCACTACTTAAAGATTATCTACATTTCCAAAGGAAGGTAGAAGAGACAGCTATTTGTAGTTGTTTATTTTTTTATGTACAAAATGACTTGTTTAACCTACACATCAGATAATCATGTTGATTAAAATCCTGATTGGGTGCAGAAACTGTTTGAGTGAAGTATAGTGGATCTTCCTTATTTCTAGATGAAGAATAACATTAGCATTACTGAAGAAAATCAATGATGTTAAAAGCCTGACTATCTCAAGCCTTCCAAAACAGTCTGCACTGCATTTTCTGTATCCCATTAAAGGGGTACAAATAATGATAAGCCTTATTTCAATATCATCCCTCGCCTAGCAATTCCCGACTGTCGCTGTGCAATCTTAGCTGTCTATCTTTATTGGCCACGTGTGAAGCACTGTAACAGGTCCATTGGAGCTGATGCTACAGAATAATGCATTTGAACAGATTTTAATCACTGGACAAACACATCTCAACAGTATGAAGTCAAATATACAAAATCCTTTAAGTTGTAGAACACATGAACAGTTTTCAGAAGCCTTCCAAATCCAAGCTTCACCCTCCTGCTCATATTATTTAAATGTTATTATGCATGAATGCAAGATGGAGAGTTGCAATGCACAATGGAGAATGGGTCTGAGATGCCCCTTCCTGCTGAGGCCTCTGCTAGACTCTGCAGGTTGCAAAATGATGTTCATAAGAGGAGAGAATGACTTCTCACAATGCTCCTACAGGGACAGAGGAGTCTGCCCCCACAGAGTTCACTGTTTACCACTCCTTGAAACTAATTTAAAACAAAACAAAGCAAAGGAAACAAACAAACAAACAAACAAAAACCTGGTAAAAATTCCTTAGTATTAAAGGAAATATTCCTTAATATAAAAGAAGGAAAAAGGAAATAATGATTATCCCTAAAATGGGGAAGAAAATAATTAACACTGTATCCGTTAACATTTCTGTTAGCCATTCAAGCTCCTAACAAGGCTTCATTTAAAAATTGCCCAAAGGTAACATTTAGTGAGTTATCAACAGTTATTTTTAAATATATATTTATTTTTATTTTTTAACCTGTCTAAGCATTAAGGATACTGGAGGAATCCAGACTCATTCCTCAGTGCACCACGGGGAACAGCAGGCAGCTCTTCAGCAATGGTGCAAGAATTGCAGAACAATTTCATGTCTTCTTTGGACTGTTCTTCCCTGACACACTTGACAAAACCTGAAGTATGGTGCTTTGAGTGCTTTAGCATATCCCATTTTCTATGTTACACCATATGATGAACATTTTAGAAACCAATACCAGGTGGATCAAAACTGCAACAACTACATTGAGACATTCTTATTTATTCCGTTCTGATCAATTATTCAGTTCTTCTTCCACAGTCCCACAGTAAAATGATGTCTTTATTTTGCACGCTTTACAGGTCGTTCACCATTCACACTTCCATTACTTTGAAATCATAAATATTTGTAATTTGCTTCTTCCACTTTCAAAAAAGATGAAATAGCAACAGCAAGTTGGTCTAATGTTTCTATATTATATTTCATCTCCTTAAAAAATTGAAAAATTTATATGCTCTTGTATCTAATATACTGATTTATGCTATCTTTTCACAGTTATTAATTAAAATGGTGTACCTGAATGACAGTTATTGTGGACATTCACTGCTGTATTCATGCAACCCTGGACAATGTAAGAATAGACTATAACATAGAAACAATTTAAACTGTGTCTGGTAGGTAGATTTAAACAGCGGTGGTTCAGAATAATACTAACAAAGAAGTCACAAAATAAACATAAAAAAATTGAAGTCACTAAGTGTGTTATATTAATTTACTCATATATATCACAAAATGTTTCCACTAGGAGGCAACTTCAAATCTCTTACAATTTTAGTGAGGAAGATCAGCAGCCACTCAATTACCTCACCATCCAAGCAATCCTCCCCACCAGCCTCTGATCTGCTCAGTTACAGATCCACTGCAACACGGCTCTCGGCCTCCCAATAATGGGGTACAGTAGGCGGTGTCTGGAAGAGCACAACCTACTTACAGTATCTATACACTTCCGCTGTACTGCTTGATGCACTATGATATAGCAGTGAAGGCAGCACAGGTTGCACACATTAAAGTGAACCCTAGCAGCATAAGAACGTATATGTAAAATCTTCCACATTGGTAAAATTTTGTAGCAAAAATGTGTGTGAGGTGACTCAGAAAGAAAAATTTCTAACCAGCCTCCATGAGTCCTACTATGTAAACAGACCAAGAAGAAAAATTCAGTAGCTGAACTTGCTTCAAATTCTATTATTGTGGTTGCATGTTCTATGCACCAATTTTTCAAAGCCAAAATGAGGAAAAACAACAACAAAAGACAAAAAGACACTATGTTTATACTACCTCTCAGAACTCTTAAGTCTAGATAGCACTTGCTGAAAACATGGCGTAGGAACTCCTACATTGCATTGCAGAGACTCTAACAATTCAGTGATAACTTGAAAGCTTTTAATTATTCCAAAATTTCATACCTGATTTTGAATGAGAATCAAAAAAAGGCTTCTGGTGTATTTTGTACTACTGCAATTTAATGACAAACATACTGTAGCTTTCTTTCTCCTTTCTGGATCCAGTTTCAGAGTTAGGTCATGAGAATTTTGACAAGATCTTCAGAAATAACAGCACTTATAACGGTTTTTCCAGAATTCACATTTTGCATTCATATATTATGATATTTTCATAGGAAATCCACTGCAGACAAATACAGAGAACTGGTTCCAGTACGTAAGAAGAATCATTTCACATTTAATGTAAACCTCAATGTGAGAATGATGTACTTCACTGCACAAGCTAAAATTTTCAAATGTAAATAAAGTGGACACTTATCTTGGTGTTTAAGACTATTCTGACATTGCAGTAAGTAAAATGATTATCGTTTCATTTTAAAGTTACTTAACTTTCTAATGTAAATGAATTTAGATAAATGATACTAACATGATTTTTTTGAATACAGTACATATGCAACCAAAATATAGCTGCCAGATAAAAAAATTCTGTCATGAAGAATACAAAACAATAAGTTCCTCTAAAATAACACCATTTCAGGCTAATGTTGTCTCGCTTACGTGATACCAACAAGGTATTTTACACAAGCGAACAGCAAACAGAAACTCTGTTTCCAAAACGTGCCGCAGTCTCAAAATGTGACCTGTCACCTGTTTGACACTGCCTTGTGACCACACAGCCTGGGCAGCTCCTTGTTCCTACGTGGGCTGCATGCTCAGCACCCAACACTTCAGCTGCATCTTCTTGAGCTTTGTGCAAGTACCTCCACAGAGGCAGGCATGTGCAAGGACTGATGTGAACGATAACATGGGGAAGTGACAGCTGCTGCTAGTATGAGGTTTTAAGCACAGTGATCACAGCCTACCACGGGGAGGGAAAGCTGAAAATGCCCAATTTTTGGTAGAAATCTCCTTGAAGTTGATGTTTAAAGCCCACACTGCTACTAAGCCTAAATAAGACTCTGCTAGGCAGTCAATAGCTCTCAGATGAACACAGAAGCAAGTTCATATCAAAGTCAAATGCCTTCCCAAATCAGTACTGCTTATGCAACCACATCCAATGAGAAGAGAACTGTAAATAAACAGGGTCGTGTAAATAAACACGATGGGGCCATCAGGTTTAGCAGTGACTAGTCCCTGATGCACCAAAAGAGCAGTGTGAGCAGCAAAATAATCCAAAACCCAACTTTCTCTCTTTGTCACTTTCTCATACCCTCTTTTTCCCAATATTTTTTGCAAGTTAAGCACAGCATTCTGGCTGCTGTCTCACAAGAAGTGTGGATATGAATAACATACCCAAAATCTAACTACTTATTACCTACTTACTATTTATTATCTAAAAGAATACCTCCTAATTCACAGAATTCATGCATTCTCCAGCTTTACAAAAACAAATAATTAAATGAATAGAAACAAACAAGTAAAATGTGCATATTACATTTTACTGAGAATTTTGGATGCAAATATGTTGTCTTCACAAAAACCCATATAATATGTTTTGTTTTACACAGAGGACAAAGGATAAGAAATATTTAGTACTACTTATTCAATATCATAAATTTAGGGAATGATGGAAATTGAGGATTTTTTTTTTTCTTGACAGATAAACAATTAGTAGATGCAAGTCATTTGAAACATCTGCATCGCAAGTCCTGATTAATTGCTGACGTTTTGCTGATACATCCTTGTCTAAAATGATTAATTTAAGGTAATAGTACTAGAGTAAGAAGTGTCGTTGTAAAGGATCATCATGCTACTCCTCACAACTTCTCTCTCTCTCTTTTTTTTTTTCTTTTTCTTTTTTTTTTTTTCCAAATTGCAGCTCCCTATAAATAAATTTAGACTCTGGAACTATTTCTGTTTGCTCCATCCTACACAGTATTATCAGTGAACAGATAATGTACTATAGCAATAATACTATTAATACTATTTTTTTCTTCCTGTGGTCTGAAGGAAAAAAAAACCACATTTGATCTTTTGGGGGGAAAATATTGGGTTTGCCTCAGTTTCCTTTGTCAGCCCTTCTCTAAGGTGGGGTCCATGGAGAGTACCATCTTCCTGAAAAATAGTTCTCTCCCCACAGGGTAACCTGCCACCCAAATAACCTCTGTATGAGCATGGCATCCCTGTATCTTAAGTAGGATTACAGTTTGTTTTACTATATCTCAGTGTCAAATCCCAGGTTTTCACTCTACTAAGCTGAGATAGTGAAATTCTATTACAGAACTGAAAACTACATACTAGTTCGGAAGTATGCTAAGGATAACAGAAAGAATTTAAGGATATATTTGCCATCAGTGATAAGAGCATTTCAAACTCTCGTTCAAAGACAACACAACAATCCCGACTCTTAGCTATATCCAGGATTATAATAGTTTCTAGGCCAAGATTCTCTGAAGTATGGTTATAAAGAAAATTTATTTTGAAATAAGGGTTTACTGTTTGCTAGAAGTTAATAAAATCATTGTCACATGTACAGGTTGAGACATTACAGGTCTCAACAGAATGTTTACTCTTTAAAAAATAATATGCATGTTTAAATAGTTAAATAGAAGGATGGCTAAATATTTGTAAACTCTCTAAAAATTAACAGAACTCAAATTGAAAAGTATATTCTTGGCTTTTCTCATTTATTTATAAAGACGCAAAAAAATTGATAGTAATATGTTAAACGGTTTTCAGACAATTTTCTGCTGAAGTAAGGGTGTTTGTTTCAGCTTCTGTGCTGTGCCAAGACACTTCACTCAAGCAGGAGAAAATGTGAAACAGATTGGAGGAACTGGCTCAACTTTAGTGATGGTGAGGCAGGGTATGCACTCCACTAAATGTATTTGTAGGTATTCAAAGCATTACTTTCACATTTAAAGTTGCTGAAATATAAAACTGCATTAATAGTCTTTTTTCCCAAGTGTTTTCTCAAATGACTTTTGAGGTCATAATAATTTGACTTCAGAAAAGAGAAACATTGCTGCATGTTTTCAAATTTCGTGATTGAACATGGCTTGCTCTTGAAGCCATTATTCCAAATAATATTAAGTGGTAATCACTCATATGGCATCCTCTTCAATCACATCAACAGGTACCTAAAGCTAACTTTTAGAAATACCCCTAGTCTTCCATAGTATGATTAGTACTCAAACTATCCCCATGCTCAATCCATAACATTCTGTACAAAAGTTGGCTGGATGCTGCTGATTTTCCTCTTCCCGCTCCAAACATTTCTCCCCTTTACTCTCTGTTGATGCTCTACAGAAAACTCACAGTTGGTACACTGCAGTAATTAGGCTGGTATGACAGGTCTGTCTCACATCCTACCTTCCTCTATTAATTAAGCTCTTTGGTACAGTGTCTTTGAAACACTTTATCCAATTCTTAATTCCATTTTACTTTCCAAAGATTTGAAGACTGCTGTACTATGGTATTCCCATACTCATGACAATGTCCTCCACACAACTACTTTCCCATTTTATCAAGAACATCATCATTATTAACAATTAAAAGTTTCTCGGCATCTCTCTTTTCTGCAAATTATGAAACACAAATAAACAAACGTGCTGAGAGTTAATATGCGTTATCCTATGCTGAAAGTCTGAATTTGGAATGCAAAGTAGACACGTTTGAGGTTATCTTTAGGTCATTTGTGAGTGATTCAGCAATCCCAGCAGTTTGGAACAACATTGTCAGAAAACTAACAAATCCTGCAAATCCCTGCCTACCCAAGGGGAGTTCAGCCGCCGTAGGTAGCTGGCTGAGAAGGAAAGCATACGGAGTGAAAACAAATCACTACTTCAGGACAAGCTGGAATGCAGAATTTACATCCCCACGAAAATACTGTTTTGCTGAAGAAATGATGTGTTTAGGTGTTCTTGTCTGGGCATTCCTGTCATAAACTACGCTTTAATAATCATTACCGAAATACTAACTATGGAAATATCTGCCTTTTTCACGGCCATGTTGTAAATGTGGTCTAATTGTAAATAACTTGAGTGAAACAAGAAAAGGCCTGACTTCACAGGTATTCAGACAGCAAATTTTCATTGACTGAAATTGACTGAAGAAGGTTTTTAAACATCGCCTCTTGGTAAAATTACTGATGTGTAGTACAACACATATTTTTTCTAGCCTGTATTTTGTGACTTAAAAATCAATGGCATTTTTCATATATACAGATCTAAAAAACAAGTGTTTAATTCCATGACAAGCACAGTACTTTTAAAACAGTGGGAGACTGGAATTTAAAACAAAACCAAAACTGTGCAATATTATTACTCTTTGAAAGAGATTTATCTCTTTGTCTTAAGTGAAGCAGCTTCCTAAACTTCTTGAAGTTAACTTCACAAGCAGAAACATCAACACAAGGTAAATATTTTCAAGAAAAAAAAAATCTGAAAATTATGATATATGCTCAAATATCTTGATTTAAACAGAAAATAAGCTCTAACAAATACTTTTCTGCTGTGCAAGACTAACAAACCTAGTGAGGCTCCCTCTACAGCCAGCATAGATTGTCAGCTGCTCTAAGCCATCCTCTGGAGGTGTGCATTTTTTTCATCAGCTACCAAGGATGTGCAATGAGGCTGGCCTTACAAGACCCACTTAAACCTTTCTGAAAATCCTCTGTTTTCAAGCATTTTTCTGTAGCTGAAGCATGATATGTAATGAATGGCGCACAATATTTATAATAAAAGCAAGTCCACTAGGTAAGATCTTTGAGACAGCTGTTTGTAATATGCATTTTGAAGAATAGTTAGAATTCTAAATTTTTGAGTCTGAGAAAAGTCTTGTGAAATTGAAAAAAAGCCATGATTAATACTAAGCTCATTAAAAGCTAGCCTGTAGAATATCTAATTTCTCTCATGTTATCTCAAAATCCACACCTGGATAAGTGTAAATTTTTAAGCACTAAGTTTTATCACCTCTGAGTATTAAAACAGAAGTAAGCACACTGCCTACAAAGATTTAACAAAGTTTTTTTTTTTAATGCTGGTAATTGTTTGCTATTAAGAAATAAATGTGGCCAGTCTAACAGTCACAGAGAGTCTGACATGCTATCCCATGACGTACCAGAATTCAAGAGGTTTCACTGCCAGGTTCAAAGAACAGCACAGGAATGGGGCTCAGTTCTCTGCAGATCTGGCTCTGCAAAGCTGTGGCATCAGTATTTGAAATACCCAGAGTGCATCTCACTATCTGGCACGATGCATGGGTCTCAGACATATATTAAGAAAAAATCCACACACACACAAAAAAAACCATTAAAAATCCTTGATGAAATTTAAACCCAGTAAGTAGTATTTGGAACTAAAATTTCTGAGGAAAAATAATATAATCAATCCATTTTTATCTACTGTCCTCCAGAAAGTCTCATTTTGTATATGCGAAATATAAGAATGGCACAGCATCACAAGCAAGTGGTGTTCTCAGCATGTCCATCCCTGCAGCTGGTTTGCATCCCAGTGGCTCTTCTAACGCCCAAATAAAAACCACCAGGCAAAATTTCAGTGTCCCTCATGTCAAACACAAATGGGTTGCTAGAGATAAACAGATTACAACTTCTGGGAAAGAAGTTAGGTGCTAACGTGAGAAAATGAATTGTTATTGCAGGGCACAGCCATGGGGTTCCTCAAGAGAAGCAGGAACAAAGAGCTGCACAGGTGGGAGCCCTGCCTTCAGCGTGAGCGACCCACTGTGGGGCACCTGGAACCTGAGCAGTCTCTTAGGGTTACTTCTCCTCCTTAGGGAACCAATTATTTTACACCCTCTGGAGACCAACGATCCATAGCTGGAATAATGAGAACTGGAGACTTTCAAAGTAGCTAGCCACTAACACTCTGAAATGTATTATTTTTTTTATCTTAATTTTCATATGGATTCTTAGATTACCTTAAAGATTAGTCATTATGCAGATTCTTAGAATCATGGAATGATTTAATTTGGAAGGATACACAAGATAATCAAGTCCAACCATCACCTAACTCCATAAATCCATCACTAAGCTATGTCTCTATGCACCACATTCACACATCCCCTTCAGTACTTCAAACAATGGCAGCCCCTCTCTTTCTCCAGCGCAGAAGTGATGACTGGTTTATTTCTACTCGGTTTACTTTTGATTGGTTTATTTATGCTTTAAACAACAACAAAAAACAATGAAACAAAAGCACTGCTGTAACCCTTTCTTCATACTGTCTCACAGCCTCAAAACAAAACAACAAACAGAACTCAGCCTGCCACTCTCACAACAAAAAGAAAAGAAAAAAAACCCACAAAACTGAAACCTGTTCCTCATCCTAAACCACCTAAACTAAAACAGTCAGAGATATTTTCCCTCCCATCCTGTCTACAGCATATCCTCCTATGATTCCATTTCTCGTCATTCTGATAGAGCAAACTTAACAATTTACCAGCTGGGTTGGTTAATTATAGAGAGCTAGCTGGTTCCAAAGTGCTGTGCTACAGGGGCATAACACAAGCTGCAAATTGCTAAAGCAAACCAGCACTCTCGCTGTGCCCCCTACTATCAGGTAAATAGCCTGTATTATGCTGGGGAAGCTAGCAATGGTGGTACAGGCTTTTGATGGGAAATTATACAGCTCTCACTATCTGCTGATAAGATTCACGTCAGTAAAGTATTGGAGAGCTGACATTCTTCTCCTCTGAATCTTAAATTGGGAAAGCTTGACAAAATAAGACTCACTTGCAGAAGACAGTAGCTGAGTGGCCAGATATTAGGTTCACATCCAAGTGATGTTTTGTTAACAGAATGCGGGAAATGCAACATTTATTGGGATTTCCCAAGTGACAGCCAAGACTCGAAACTTTACAGCTCATCTATGCTATCACTTCTTCTCCTTTGCTTACACTCCTGAGTTTTTAAATCTCTGGAAACTATTCCAGGCTTCCTGTTGCCCAGGAAGTTTGGCTCCTCATTCACAAACCAGCAGGTGTCCACTGGCAGTGGGTCTCCCTTGGTACTGCTTAGCTCCCAGTGGAGGGACAGTCACGTACCAAAGCTGACAAAATCCAGCAGTCATGTAATGGGGAATGATTAAGTTTTACAGAAGAACTTCATTTTACTGCTTAATACACTCTGTTAGGCCCATTTTTACACAGCAAGAGTGAGTGAGAGGAAAAGGACAAAGATTTCTGGGTCTGTTAAAGCAGTTCCTTCACAAATTAATTTGCCAAAGGTAAAGCTGCTAACCTGCACGCTTGGAGACATTTATCCCCTATAGCTCATGAGCTACTGTGTTTTAAAATTCCCTGTGAATAGCTGTCCACAATGACACACAGCACCAATGTATGTTAATTCCATGACATTAGCTAGGGAACTCAAACTGCAAACTGCTGCATTTGCAGTGGAACTACATTTTTCAATCTGTTTCCCCATTTTCTGTGATTACTAACCTCATATTTTGCTAATCAAAATTACATGCAGTAAAGGCTTTTTTCCTTATTTCCCAACCATTCAATAAACTACTTCTTTTAAAATGGTCAACAAAAGCACTGCCTTCACTCTCAAAACTGCCCATACCACAGAGAACAGGAGGAAAAAGCAGCACAGAGTTTGTAAGCACAAACACTGCTGCCATTACTACCTTCTTCTTATTTCCATCAAGCTGCAGTTTCACTCTCTCTCTTGGTGGGCTCATCTTGATGTTGGTTCTGTGCTGACCTGAGTTAGTGGCATACAGCATGTTAGTGCTCCATTAACTTAAGGTAGCAAAATTGAAGTATCTCAAGTCAGTGAATGTCTAGCCATAGACAGAATGAAACAACTTGTAATCTCCTGAATGAAAAGATCAAAACACAGCAGTAACTATGTAAAGACAAGAACAGGGTTTAAATACATACAAGATGAATCCTGGACAAAATAATTCCCTTCTCAGGCTGAGATAGCACTGTTGGAAGTAGGCAGGTCCACATTTTCAGGTCAAACTCAAGCCTTAGCACAGCCTGAGTAAGACACATGCTGGCAGGAAGATAGGCAGGCAATGGAAGCCTTGAAGCACAGCTCTGCTCCCCAGGCACAGGATGCCAGCGGCCCGGCATGGAGCAGAGGAGCCTCACTGTCTGCCTGCAGCCATGGCACTGCACCTGGGGATGGCCAGGAGGGAGGTTCATGTGGGGTGACTGGATGCCTTCACAGGTCAGCCAAGAGGAAGGAAAGATGGCATAACCTTCTATGTCTGACGAATTGGAAGGGGATGGCAGACTGTCTGCTCTGTACAGCTCTGATTCACCTTCATCCCAACAAAAAGGGAGTAAATTGCAACACAGAACATCAAGTTCAAAATCCCTCTTAAGTACTGTACTCAAAAGACGCTTTCAAATGCTTGTTTGCCTCAAAAATTTCCTGTAAGCAACATCTTGCTCCAGACAAGAAAATGTTTTCTGCAGGCAACCCTTCCCCCCTACTTCTACATTGTTAGTTTTGGCTGAGGCCACTGTTACAACAGGAAATAAAAATTATAGTGCTCAGGAAGGAAGCTAATGAGTTTCCCCTCCCCCAAATGCCATTAGACACTTCCTGAATAAAGGAGAAGCGCATTAATATAAAGAACGACAATACACAGTAAGTAACCAGGAGCAGAGCCTGCTGCAGGATTAAAACTATGCATGGTTTCTGGATGGAGAAGGAGCACTGGATCAACCGCTCTAATGCAGCACTTTTACAGCACCTGATAATGCATTCCTGACCACCTCATGCCTTCTGCTCACAAATGGCTCAGAAGCAGCGATGCTCACATCACTTCCTCTGGGAGAATATTCCAAGCCACGAAACAATGACTTGTAAGGAGCATTTTCCACATGCTCACTTGCAACTTACCCTGTTCATTTGTCTTATTATCTTGAATCTAGGTTTGCCTAACAAAGCCCTTATCTGGGTTTTTATTTGGTTTATTCTGTATGCTTTGGAAGTTATTTAAAATGAGGGATTTCTCAATCAGGGAAATACCAGAAGTCTGACAAGTAAAATACCTTTAGTGCCAAATCTATGGAGGTTCAGTGACTGTCCCTGTCCTGTCATGAACATTCAGCATTATTCAGCTTTAAAAAATGCAGCAACCCTTTTAGTGCGCAAAATGAAAATATTTGTTTATGCTGAAGAGATTACATTAAGGCTTAACTCAAAATCATCAAGTGTTCCATGCAGTTTAACTGTGCAGCATACTTTGAACAGTGGTTACTTCAAATCAGTTTTACTGTATTTTATTTTTTATCAAATTACAGTAAGCAATTCAAGTTGCATTTCTGCAAAGCTATAAGAAAACACGTTCTCAGGTAAAATTTATAAGGGGGATACTTTCTACGTGTTTAGAAACCTCCACAAGATCAGTCCTAAAATCTTCTCCACAGAGGAAGAGATTTTCATTGAAAGTTGGATCAAGGCACATAAAATATGTGAATTTTTAGCTGGTTTACACAGGTGAATTTTTGGACTGCTTCAGAACAATCACTCGGTAAGATGATATGTGTGTTCCCAGGATAAGGGCACCTTGCTGTATGGCACTTCATACCATGCAGAATGACATCTTCCATATGGTTAGCGGTACTGCTGAACCTTGTCTTTTTCCTTTTTTGTTCCCCCAGATTTTTAAGACAGCACCTGCAAAATCAACTTTTTTCTGCTTTTGATTAATCTCTTCTTAATCCTTTTTCCCTGCCCTTCAATAAGCAGCTTGTTTTCCGGCCTTCTTCAAGTTCCTCTCTTTCCTTTTGTCCACCACTTCCTTTTTCACCTTCGGATTTAGTTCACTTTCTGAGATTTTGTAAGGTACTAAGAAAAAATTAATCCAAACATTTTATTTTCCTATTACTGGAAATAAGAATGGTGAAGAAAAATATCCTTAGTGGCACGCTGTCTGGGTCATACACCCAGCAGCACTCAGTTCTTATATGTAAAAGAGAGAATAGTAATACAGTGAGAGCAACTACCTGCAACGGCTTCTTCTTGTACTTGTATTTTATGACTTCTTCTGTATCTAAACACTGATTTGGAACTACTTTACAGGTCATTTAGTTCATTTTAATTTCAAACAGCATCTATATAATCTAGAAAACAAAACAACTGTCTAGTTTACATACATTTAATTTTCCATGTTCTTTACACAGTGTTACAATACACTGTACTTATATTATAAAATTGGGCCATTTCACAATCACACTAAGACATTCTGGAGTGTGTTTCATTCCGGGGTCTCTTAACATTTCACCAGTATATAGGACACTTGGCTTTTAGTCCTCCAAGGAAATTAAAATACGGCAATATGCCAACATGACACAGTGCCTGTTGAGTCTAAAGATTTAATTACAGGATCTTACTTTTTAAAAAGAAATCACACAAGTCCTCACACCACGTTTAAAACAACAAAAATATGTCATTTAATCTGTATTGCCTAAATTCTCTTGCTATACATTCCAGACAAACATTGTATTTGTGATGCTAATGTGAAACACTCAAAAGGCAAAATAAATAAAATCTTTACTCCCAATTTGTTTACCCTCCCAAACAGTACAGCTGTTATTTCGAAACAGAATTATAAGCCTTTGACTACAGCAATTCTGAACATATTTAAACAGTGTTTTGAACAACGAAGCAAGTTTACAATACTAGGGAGAATCTCTCCACTGAGCACAGAGAGAAGATGGCATGAGGCCAACACAGCCGGTCAGTTTGGAGCAGGCTTTGCTCACGATGATCCTAAACTAGAGCCTTGCAGACCAGATCACCTTCAGACATCGCAGTGTGAATAGAAAAGATCGCTAAATGTCTCCTAGAAAAATAAAGCACGTTTGTCTAGAGCCTTAAAAAATTAAATGTAAGTGAACTGTTACAATTCAGTACAGAATTTCAAAATTCAAACAAATTCAGAATTTGTTAATTCCACAAAAAAACAGCCTACATCCTCAAGTAATTAATGTTAAATCTACTTTAGAGAATATATTTTTTCCAAAACTGCTTATTTTCTCTTTGCACCACGCAAATGTTATATACCTTAACCTTGTGCATGAGTGTATCTAGTCAAGAATGTATTTCCACACTCTTCGGAAAGCTTGCCATTATTCATTTGCCACACATCTAACAGTTTAGAAGTTCTTACATAGCAGTCTCTGCATCTGTGATTTATGATATCACAGCATATTCTCTTTGCATCAGTGTAAACCGTAAATACACAGAATATTTTTCCATAATTTGTATCAGTTGAGTTGGGAGAAAACAAAATCTAAACATCACACAAACCTCCAAATTCTTACCCTACCAGCTCGCTATAATTTTTAGTTCATAAAATAGATGGGATACATTCCATTAAAACACAAAGTTAAGAAAACATCTCATTTTTTTTATATTAGTGTGTTGTGAACACAGCAAAAAGGACTAAACATCATCCCAAGTTAGGAGAAGTTATTAATTAACACAGGCATTTTTAAACTGCAGTCTTCTCTAGGGGAGGTCTCTCCATTTCTACAGGCAGGTTGAGTGTTCTCAGCCTGGTAACCCCAGTTTCTGCCAAAGCAGCAGTGTCTTCTCTGACAAAGGCTATCTGTGAGCAAGAACATGTTCAGGAAAATGGAGCAATTCAAAATTGTAAGAATTTTCTTTCAGTTTAAGGGCTGCTGGCAAAGAAGAGGTAGCCAAGAAAACTGCAGAGAAAGCAACAGAAGTGTA
Source organism: Perdix hodgsoniae (assembly GCA_035772895.1). Classification (NCBI taxonomy): domain Eukaryota; kingdom Metazoa; phylum Chordata; class Aves; order Galliformes; family Phasianidae; genus Perdix; species Perdix hodgsoniae. The sequence continues at coordinate 568,563 of JAPSGF010000089.1, forward strand.
GTGGAGGCAAAAGGCCAGGAAGCCCATCACTAGTAACGATGCCATTTACCTGGACTTGAGCAAGGCCTTTGAAACACTCCCCCACCACAGCCTTATCTCCAAATTGGAGGGATGTGGATTTGATGGACAGACCACTCGATGGGTAAGAAATTGGTTGAAAGGCCACAGACAAGAGGGTGGTCATCAATGGCTCTATGTCAGTAGAGTCAGGTGGAGGCTGGTAACAAGCAGTGCCCCCCAGGGGTCTGTCTTGGAAGCGGTGCTCTTTGACATCCTTATCAATGACATTGATGATGGAATCGAGTGCACCCTCAGCAAGTTTGCTGATGACACCAAGCTGAGTGGTGCGGTTGGCACGGTGGAAGGAAGGGATGCCATTCAGAGGGACCTCAACAGACTTGAAAGGTGGGCCCAGGTGAACCTAGTGAGGTTCAACACAGCAAAGTGCAAGGTTTTGCACTTGGGCCAGAGGAATCCCAGGCATCCCTACAGACTAGAAGGAGCAGTCCTTGAGAGCAGCCCTGCAGAGAAGGATCTGGGGATCATGATAGATGCAAAGCTTAACATGAGCCAGCAGAGTGCTCCTGCAGCTTGGAAAGCAAACAATATTCTGGGTTTCATCAGAAGAGGGGTGGCAGCAGGGACAGGGAGGTGATTGTCCCCCTGTACTCTGCTCTTGTGAGGCCCCATCTGGAGTACTGCGTCCAGGTCTGGAGCCCCCAGTACAAGAAAGACAGGGAGCTGTTGGAGAGGGTCCAGAGGAGAGCCACAAAGATGATCAGGGAACTGGAGCACCTCCCCTACAAAGACAGGCTGAGGGAGCTGGGCTTGTTCAGCCTGGAGAAAAGAAGGCTGTGGGGTGACCTCATTGCAGCCTGCCAGTACCTAAAGGGAGCCTACAAACAGGAGGGGAGTCAACTCTTTGAAAGAGCAGGACAAGGGGAAATGGTTTGAAGTTGAGGGAGGGGAGATTTAGGTTGGACATCAGGGGGAAGTTCTTTACTCATAGTAAAGAGTGGTGAGGTGCTGGAACAAGCTATCGTGTTGTGGATGCCCCGTCCCTGGAGGAGTTCAAGGTCAGGTTGGATGTGGCCCTGGGCAGCCTGGTCTGGTATTAAATGGGGAAGTCGGTGGCCCTGCATGTGGCAAGGGGTTGGAGATTCATGGTCCTTGTGTATCTCTTTTCCGAAACACTGTACCCATACTACATTTCTGGAGCACTGGAAGTCAGCTCAGACATAATTTCTAGGGGTTCTTGGTGAAGAGAAATTTCCTAATTGAAAGATGAGGAGTAAAGTGAAAATTTCATACTGAAAATACTGTTTTTTTCCACTTTATATTAACAAAGTAATGAGCTAGTAATTACACTCACATCCTTTATTACCATTCATTTTGCATGCCCTATGTCATGGTTTGTATTGAGAAAATTGTTCCAGTATGCTAAAAAAATCATAACTACTTCAAAATCCATTTGAATTCAGTAATATTTTTTCTTTTTTGGCCTATTTTACTGACACTACCACTTAATATCCATATGAAGAGCAACCTTCTCTTCACCTAGAGATCTCGAAAGTGCTGGGCATAGAAATCTGTTTATCTTTAAGGTATTCAAAATCTTTGAAATTAAAATGCAAATATTCAAAGAATGCCTCCCACGTCAAGACTAAAGATAGTAATGTTTCATTCCCATTGTATATTTTGAACTCCGTAGTTGGCAGTTTTGGATTTCTGAATTTTTGAGTGCACTGTTTTACTTCAGAGGATGGAAAAGACTGCACAATGATTTCATCAAAGCTCAGAAAATATTTTTAACCCTTATTTAAAATGATTTTTAGCCTACCCTCACACTTCCTGTTCAATCACAGGGGGCAGACCCACATCTTTTAAAGTAGTTCAACAGCTTTATAAAGCATAAACAGAGCATTAAATCATCATTTCAGATTTATGATTCAGCAAAATCTTTTGTACTGAGTTTCTAAGCCTAAGAAATCTAACACTCCTAAAAAATTGAGTCAAATTGAGCTTAAAAACCTCAGTCAAGACTGTCATTAACATTGCTGAGACAGAAAATCCTAACATCTCAAACTATTACAGTCTATTTTGAAAGGGTTTCAAATATAAACACGAGGTCTGCTCCAAAACTAATGCCTCTATTTTATTACATTAGTCCACGGCAGAGACTTTCTTGAGATTTGAGAATAAAAGCAAAACATCAAAACAAGCTTGTCTGAAAAATCTCCCTGTAGTTACATACTTCTAACGACGACAGCCTTACCCATATATCAAATATCATGTATTCAAATTAATAACTGTTTCTTTGGGGTGGTAACAACAGTGAGATGTATCTTAATATAAATCAAGAGTCCATGCTTGCAAAAAAGCCAGACCAAGCAGGATATGACTTCTCTAGGGACCAAGGAGGCCTTGTGTATAAACTGTCAACTCCTTCCTCTTCCTCTAGCAGCAGGAAAGGAAGCATTCAGGGTGGGACATTACTTAAACGCCCTGCACAAAAATGTTAGGGATCACAAATATGACAATGCACTATCTATACCACATGCAGAAATAAAACCTTTTTATTCAGTAGAGAGAAAAATAAACTGCAAATATTGTACTGCTAAATGACAATTTAGAAGTAAAATAAAAGCACACATCATGTAAACATAAATACATAAGGACAAATTTTTTGTATTTTTTGGGGTTAATTAAGAAAAGGAAAAAAATCCAGCCTTCCAACCAAGTTCTTCCCAGCACTCGAGTTACAAAAATGGCCACCCACAGGACTCACATCTTTGCTAACTAAATTTCACTTAACATGGTTTAAATAAATTTTACTAAGAATTCAATTATATTGGAAAAGGAACTTAAATTATTTCACTGATGGCTTGTAAATCACTTAGTTACTGTGTTTCTGAGGTCCCACATACTATGCAGGCACACCAAAAAACAGTGAAGAATTGAACATATGTCAGCCTAAGTTACTATATTTTCACTGGTCAGCAAACAATTTTAGAGTACAACACTTAATTTTAGAGCAGTTCATTGTTGTTCTTGAGAAACGTTTTTTGTTCAGCGAGTTTAAATGTTCTTCTGGTTCTTACAAATGCCTGTTGTTCCAGCCTGCGGTGGTTTGTTAACAGGTTCAGAGAAATTTCCATTCACAACAAGCTCCTGAGTTTCAAAACATTGAAATTCACATCTTTTTCAGACATTTGCATGAAATCTTTGTTCATGGAAAGAATCAAATCAGTGTATCGTGCGTCTTTACACCATCAAAGATCCCTTCAGTTGGACGGAATGACATCTGTGGCCGTTCCTTGCCCCAAGAGCCTCAAGCTCTTTAAGGTTCTCTGTAAGATCAGTGAGATCACAAAGATCTTCACGAAGTACTAAAAGACACTGCACAACCTACAGGGGCCTCCATAGATTTTCTGACCAAGATGATTAGAGTAGCTCCACTTGAGAGGCTGCTTGGAATAAACTTCAAGAATTCTCATAAAAGATAGAAAAGCGCTGGTTGATCACCGCAAACAGGCTTTCTCACATCTTCTGGCAGAATTAGTTAGGTAACCGACAATTCAACTGAGACACATGGAAGAATAAACATGCTGTTATTTGGTCTACCAGAAGCAGACTGTGCTTAAGACATGCTTAATTTTTACTGTCTTTCATCAAAGTTAGGACGAAAAATGCACAGAAGCAGGACAAGGCAACTCAAGTTGCTTTCTCAAAATGAAGGCAAAACAAAACAGCAGAGACAAGATTATGGCCAACGCATCGAATCAAACCTGTACAAAACTCTTAAAACATAGATTTCTTGTTAAGTCCAATTCATCCCTTTGCTCACAACAGAAATGACTACAGCAGGATCTTATCCAAACAGATTCCCAGTATTTCAAAGGGTCTGATATCTCTAGAATGCCTGTTCCAGTTTTTTACTATAGCCATTGGAAAAAAAGATTCTTTGACAGTTTAAATGAAATTTCTTTTGTTTCAATTTGTAGCCATGCATATTAATTCACCTCAACTGGGATGATCTTCTATCAATTTGTGCTCAATATTCCAGTTAAAATAAACATGCATGAAAATGAAGTAAGTATTCTACAATGAGTCCTACTAAGACCAAAAGATATCTCAAATCCATGATGTGGTGTCAATAAAAAAATAAGTCAAGCTACTGTATACTACATGAATGCCTGACTTCTCACACAGAAAGGAAGTAATGTGGGTCAATATTGGTAAAAAACAAAAAACAAAACAAAAAAAAAACTTAAGGTTTTCTTTGAGTAGCAGGTACAAGTGAAGTAGAGTTTTGAAAAGAAAAGGTTTTCCACCAGATTTTGAACAAAAATTTCTATTTAAAATAGATCAACAAATAAAAAGGATGCTTGCTAGCATCAAAATAATTGAATAATCAAGGTTGTTTGATGAGATTATTTTTATTACTTCCTACAGAGTCTGTTATTTTCGAATTTCTTTTTCCAAAGGAAATTCAATGAAGCTCCACTCACTTCAAAGTATGGAGACTACCAAGGTAAACGGGATGAAGAAAATAAAAACCTGGACATTTTGCTGAACAGGAAGGACCTTTTCAACAGATAAAGCATACAAGTCATTTTTTCTTCTGGTACATTTTTGCTTAAAACAGAGGAAGAAGACAGTACAGAATTTTTCAATTCTGTTTCAAGTAGCCTGTCATTTTAAAAGTCATTCATATGTCAACACTCAGCACAAAAGAATGATAGGAATATGACTGTAAAGCAACCACAACTATATGGTAAAAAGGAAAAGGGTTGAGTAAGAGTCTAGAATAAATAGCCATACTCCACAAGACATAGTCTAATTTTTTCAGTGTCTTCAGATATTCTCTACTAGATTATCTAAGTGCTAATCACACTGATATAATAATGAAACGACTAGGACTAATTAGATACAATTAATTTGTTTTAAGTCTGTCAATTCTGACACTGTAACCAGGAGAATACTCAGTGTAACCCTGAACCTTCATACCAATGCCAAAATGTGCCTACTGCTACAGAAGCAAGTTATTAGCTAATGTTCACTGTCTTTGTGCTACTTCCAGAAGAATAAAAAGCACAAAAAAGTCCACTGAAAGAAGAACAATGGCTTGAGTGGAATAAACAAATAAATAAATAAATGACATCAATTTATAATAAGAACCACACTGACTGAGATCCCACTTCAAAAATATCATGAAGCGCTACGAGGATGTAAACACGAAAGAAAGAAGCCCGCTAGTGAATAAAAATATTTCTCAGAAAAGCATTGTGGAGGTTTAGCTTGAAGGTAAGATGAAACAGAAAATTCTCAACCAATTCCAAAGAGAGAATGTCAGGAAAAATTCTTTAGAGGTATAAGTCATAAAATACAACTTCCCCGTGATTATTATTATTAGGGAGGGAAGATTTAGGTTGGACATCAGAGGGAAGCTCTTTACAGAGAGAGTGGTGAGGTGCTGGAACAGGCTGCCCAGAGAGGTTGTGGATGCCCTGTCCCTGGAGGTGTTCAAGGACAGATTGGATGGGGCCCTGGGCAGCCTGGTCTAGCATTAAATGGGGAGGTTGGTGGCCCTGCGTGTGTCAGGGGGGTTGGAGATTCATGATCCTTGAGGTCCCTTCCAACCCTGGTCATTCTGTGATTCTGTGATTCCACCATTAGAAATATCTCTCTTCAGAATTAAGCTTAATTTAATAGTTTAATTAGAAGACACGCTTAAGTCCTTAATTGATTAGGGAGGCATAGAGTGGCATGCAGAGGAATTGCTAAAAACAAAATTAGAAAAGATTATATTTTTTTCAGAGTAAAAATGGGCTATTATCACTTATTATCTTGATTTCTCAAAGCCTATAGAAGAATGTAAAAGCATGACTTCCAGATAAATAACTAAAATGAAGACCTTACCTGATTCTAGAATGCTAGCTATGAAAAACATCATACAGCTTAGGTACTTTGCTAATGGCTGTATAGAGACAAGTATAAAAATCAATGATAGAATTTGTTAAATATGAAAGGTACTTTCTTCACTTAAACAAGCATTTTTAAAACCACGTCTACAATTCCCATCTTCCACAATCAAATTAAAAAAGAAAACTGAAATTATGTCATCTGTAACAGCTGAAGAGCCCTCATTATGCTGAAGAACACCCAAGCAAGGATTGCTTTCTACTTGAAGGAATCTTGTACTGTGACTCTTTGTGGAGTCACTCACATATGCAGTAAATTTCTTCTGCAGTCTGCGAATAAAAAATCTGCAACAAAATCTAAACTAGATGGAAGTTTTTTCTCTGATATACAGCAAAGAGGATCTCTACCACTGGACCATCAAACACCTATTATATGAGACCACTTAAACACACTGTACAGATATATATGAAAATTCTTAATAATCTTTCTTCCTCTGCTTATGCAGAAATCCTATTAACAACAACAGGAATTTCACATTCATATGGAAAAATATATCAGCTTTTGAGTAGTAACTGGGGAGAATTTCTGAAGTTAGTTACTTTTCAAAGTATCTGTGGTATGCTGCATATGAAACAATACATAGATCTCAACAGATAATCAAAGTTTGAAAAAGAATCATGCATCATTAGGATTTTTGAAATTAAGAGTACATTATGCCTTAAGTGGTGTACCTGAAAATGCTTGACTGCAGTTGCATTGAAAAAGATAGTTTAAAGGACCACAGAATGGGAAAGTTGAAGATCATTAGCTTGTTTCCAAGCTACATTGTACTCAGTGAAAAAAAGTATCAATAGTTTATCAGTTCCCCATGGGAAAAAAGTTTTACACTTTTCATGTAGAATTTACTTGACATTTTGGGTTTTTCCTTTTTTTTTTTTTTCCCCTCTTGAGGAGATGGGTAGTAAGTTATTCTTAAAATCTGGTCATTAGTAAAAGTTTAATTGCAGTCCTTTTTTCACAACTCATTTACCGTTGTAACTAAATAAACAGGAAACTAGTCCCAGACCTTTTAAACAGGCATTTACACACAATGTCAGCAGAGGAGTAGGCAAATGAGCAGATGCACAGGAAAAAAAAAAAAAAAAGAAATTAACACTCTCATTTTTCTTTGCCTTGCAAATAAAATGCACCTCAAGCTACATTTGCAAAGTCCTTTGTACCTTCAATATTATTTTCCTTCTTAGATTTTAGAAAGAGTCTTTCCTAAAAGAAACAACCTCCCACTAACAAGTCAGCTCCTGGTTTTCAATTTTCATCCTCAGTGATGATGCAAAGATTTGACCTCTTGACACAAACTAAGCATTTCCATTGGATTAGCCATATATAGGGCTAAAAACAAAGGCTACTACGGCAGTGATTCTAATTAACAGAACTTCTCACAGAAGACACTATGTTTATAATCAATTAACAACCTGCGGGGTAACTTACCAAGACTAAAACCTGTAGTTCTCCAGCACAGTTAGCACTCTTAAAAGAACCCGAAAGAAAGGTAGCTCTAGTTTCCTCTGTGTGCACAGAAGCAAGCCACCATGGCTATTTAGTCAACCACACATTATAATACAACTAAGAAAAAAATTGGTCATTCTAATACAGCAGTATCTGTGATGTATGAGCATGACTTATATATGGCTTTTAAAATGCTCTTCTTCATTCAGTCATCTCAGAAATGCAGACTATCCTGGTGTTTGCAATAATGCTGTAGATCTAAGGATGCAAGGTGAGTGCAGACAGAGAGGGTTAACATTTATTTTGCCACTGACACGTTTGTATTCTTTTCTGCATCAAAACCAATGACTGACCTAATCACTGCAGAATAAAATAGCTTCTGCCCATTACTACTAGCCTCAAAAACACATAAGAAAATATTGTCATGGAAACCAATCTATCCCTGCATTTTGCTAGATTCAAATTATACTAGTATCCATGCTTCCCTTAATAATAGAGACAACATCATACATTGCACTGTGTGCAGCTGCAATTCAATACACCTGAAAACAGTTCAATGTTTTTAAAACAAATTACTAAGTAATGTTAGGAAATATTATATTTCGCTTACAAGATTTGCTAATGTGTTAAGTTGTAAAATATTGAAACAAATTTGAAGATGAATGGCAAATAGTGGAAGAAGACACAAAACATTACAACATACTTTTTGAATAGAATCAGTGCTAGCCCCTGGCTCATTTCCCAGTACTTTCAAACTGATAGATTATGCTGATCC
>JAPSGF010000089.1:576868-604402 GCA_035772895.1 Perdix hodgsoniae
GCATTAGCAGTGACTGTACTTCTACAGAGAAAGTTCCCTATGAGATGCTCACTCTAAATCTATGTTAAAGCACATTATGCTTACCAACTATATTTTATTAAGACCTCAAGGCACAGCCCTAAGATAGACATCGCAGAAGGATCCAGGGCCCTAACAGTTGGGTGCTTACATGTTCATAAGCTTGCACACAGAAATAGATAAAAACAACACTTGTTTTCACAGAGATGTCTTGGGCACTAAGGTGTTGGAATTGTGAAAGATTTCTCACACCTAAAGACTGGATTTGCATTGGTTGTACCTGTGGCCAAGGTGAAGTCAGAGGGAATTTAGTTGCTTTTCCCATTGTAAAATGATTCAGGAGGCAAACTTATGGACCCAGCTCAGAAGCAGAAAGAATTTGCTTGTCTGGTCATGCAACAAAGTACCTTCTTGATCCTACAGTTACAAGAATAGTTAGACCCTCTAATTCTGTCTCTGTAAAGCCTGACATGGACTAACTGCTCGCTCACAACAGTATCTACACTGCAAATAGTTCTTATGATGTCCTTGGGTTCCTTCAAACATCATCATCAATGAATGAATTCAAAACTCCATGACTCAAACAAATTTTGCAATTTTGTGTCAAAAATAAAGTTTCTCTCAGTGTTTCTTCAAGAAGGACTATGCAGTGAGTGATGCTCGTAGTGAGGGTAGTGATTGAATAAACCCAGAGTTAATACCATCAACCCTCTGCAAGTGCAGTCTCAGTAGGAGGGTGCTACCTGCCAACCAAAATAAAACAGCTACGCTCAGTTTCTCATTCTTACTATTTTTCTGTGCTAAATGAAAACATGCCTCTTGGGCAGCACACAATGTACTACTTCAGTTATCCTCGCTCTAATATTTGGCACTAAAAGCACCACTGCAAAGCAGAAAGGAAAAAGTCAGAAAGCATCTGAGTTCAGGTAAATCATGGTGAAGCAGAAAAACAAGCTCTTGAAAAGTATTTCAAACCTGATTATTGAACTGATAAAAAGAAGCTTCTAAAAAATTTTAATTACAGACTTTCTAAAGAACATTCAGTGCACCAATGTGTTTATAAAGAACTTGGTGAAAACAGAAAGTGATTGCTTTTTTGAATTCCAACTTATGTAGACACAACCTCAAAAAATATTCCTCCAGAGGACCAGTTCTTTCAGCCTCCACAAAGGAGGAGAAGAGCTATAAAAAACTGCTGCTAAACAGCTAAGAAGGCAAAATAGGAACAGAGACATATGAAGACTCTGAGGTGCAATAAAAAAAAATCAGCATAGAACATAAAGCAAAGAATATCTGCTGTTCTGTGAAAAAGAAATTAACAAATACTGTTCTGTACTCCACCAGCTCTGGTCTGAAAAATGCACACAAGAGAAACAGTCATACAGTACCAGTTCTTTCTGACCTGCCAATGACCGCATGAACTAACGACATCAGAAGATACAAGAACTACATCTGGCCTTACAGAAACTTCACATAGTATGACCACATGTAAAAACCTTACACAGAAACAGTTAAAATCCAAGACAGAACTTCTGGAGGCATTGGAGGACTAATGGTGGGATCAGGCATCACAGAAGGCGAGTAAAGCAGAAGACTCTGCAGAGCAGTGTACATTCTGTTTGCCTCAGCATCCTCCAGGGAAAGACAGCTGCCTAGTTCTGAAATGCCTAACAACCATCATGAAATATATGAAAGGTCAGGTGGGGAAACTGACATAGTTTTTTTTTATAAATGTTAGTATATTTGAATGTAATTTATTTTGGTGATGTGCTGCATCTGAAACTTTCCACAGTGATTCACACATCTCTTCTACAAATAATGCACCAAAATCAACCCAATGTTCAGGGTAGTTCAGTTTTCACAGTCAGAAGGAATTTTACCTATTTTACAAAAGTAATTGTGAAGAAAAGCTGTGAAGAAACTCAGGCCTAGGCCATGAATATTTCAATTGGCCTCTCCAGGACAGTGTAAGCAATTAGTGCAGAAAGTAATGCAATGGTTTTGTCATCTATTTACCCACAAACAAATTATCAAAAGATGGTAATGAATCTGGGGATTAATTTCAACCCTCATTTCAAAGTTTTAAGTATCTTATCTGGCTAGCTGGCTCAAGCTTGTAATTATTTTCTCTCTTTCAAAATGATTTTGAAGTGGCCCAATGGCATCAAGTTGTTTTTACAGCACTGACAGGCCACTCTTTCTTAGTTTCAGGTTCTGGTACTCGGTCACGAGGTCAGGAAGGGATAGCAATGTGTTGAAAGCTTCCACTATGCACAGTCCAGCCAGAGGAATGCAATATGCTGATGAGTGAGAAGAGCACACCATCTTCACCAGCAGGCTTATGGATGCTCCAAAAATTCCTTTTGTCTTGCATGCATTTTTCAGTTTTCTGCTTTGATTCTTCCTTTGTTTTCAGGGTTCTACCTAGCTTGTTTGTGTTGCACTATTTTTTTCAGAGGCCATAATACATCTGCATATTATCCCATGGACAGTAAATAATACTGAAAGTCATTTCACTGTTTTGTAGTAAGTGGAACAGGAAATTTTCAAGTGTAGCTGATTAATACCACTTGCTTTCATAAAAATACCAGGTAACATTTCCTCAAGTTCCTGGTAGAATTTTCACACTGTAAGTATTACTTAGAAAAACTAATGCATGGACAATGCAGTGCCACCTAAAGTAAGGCAGAGTTAAACTTGTTCAGAAATTCACAGAACTGAAATTTGAAGAGACATCTGGAGATTAAATAGTTCAACTCTTGGGCTTACAGTAGAATCAGGTAAAGGATCAGGTCTATGTCCAGATGGCTTTGGGGTATCTTCATGGATGGTCTCTACACTATCTCTGGGAAGCCCCTGTATCACCCTTAAAGTTAGGTCATTACTCCTGAACACTTTTGTCCTGAGTATGTTTAGAAATGGTTTCCAGAAATGCAAGGTTTCCCAGAAATGTAAGGCTGAGTGGTCTGTAGTTTCATGGATTCTCCTTAATGTTCTGAAAAATAGGAGAAACTTTCTTTTGACTTTCTTTCCTAGAAGCCTGCTTTGAACGCTATGACCATTCAAAGACAATCAAGGATGGCTTGCAGTAACTGCCAGGCTGCTTTGTATTCGTGGGTATATCCCTCCAGATATCCAGTTTCTCTACAGGTTCACTAACCTGATCCTGCTTCACCAAAGACAAGACTTTCTTGCTCCAAACCATTCCATGGTTCTCAGTGTCTTGAGATTCTAAAGGGCGAGTTGCAGTAGTAAAGATCAAGGTGTGGAAGACTTTGAGTACGTTGGCCGTTTCAATCACCTATGTGATCAGAGCCCCTGCCCAGTTCAGCAGTTGGCCCGTATTTTCCGTTAGATTATTCTGCTGCTCTAGAAACCTAAGCTGTTACCCTTCATTCCTTAGCTTTCATTTCAGCATTGTAGATGAAGAATTTGATGTGGAAATGGCCACATGACATTTGCTGCTTCACAGTTTGGAAGCAACTAAGAAACAATAGAAACTATTTTCCCCTTAACTTTGTAGGCATGTCTGGTAACAAAGAAAGTAATCTGGAAAGTTCAAGGGGAAACATTTTTACCAGTGTAGTACAATCTTAAATACTTATCAGCTTGAAGCTTTATCAAGGTTGAATCACAACCCAAACTGTCCAAATGTTAACTTACTTTCAAAATGTGTAAGAGCCAAGGGTACTAAGCAGTGGTGGGAGACAAACTAACAAGCGACAGTGTTAATCTTGCTTAAAGCCTAAATCACCTTCCTGGCATGTTGCTATGGACATTATCCAGAAGAGGTTCGAGCAATCTAAAATAGTGTAAATTAGTCTCTAAGAAAAGTAAAGCTTCTTGTACAAGTAGAGAACTAAACTATGCAAAACAGCAATGAAAGAAGGCAAGTTAAAATACAAGGGGCTTGGAAAGCATGGGTAAGAACTGCATGCATGATAAAACAGAGTAACTACAAAAGGCCAAACAGCAATACCAAAAAACGTGTTTCCTAAGAGTAAGTTGCAAAACATGTTTCTTCTGACTAGTCTAATTCTAATTGTAGATGAAATTTATAAACTAACCCACCAGAGACAGTGGGAAAAACAGGAAAATCTATGGAAGACATAAGGTTATATTATTTCATGCTGTTTCCAGTTTCTCTTCACTTCAGTAGTGGCTATGAATTTTTAAAAAAACCTTCTATCGTGGAGTTAAATCTCATTATTTTACACAGATTTTTAAATTAAATCTCATGCCTTCATCCAGCAAATGAAAGAATAAGTTTAAAAACAAAACCCAGCACCTAAACTTTTTACCATAAGTTTTGAGGTTTTATTTTCACATGGAATAGTTTTAGATAAAAGAGGATTTCTTTTGTACTTTTGGGCAATATGGCCAAATTTTAAAAAGACAATAAATTAAAGTCTATTACTATTATCATAAGGCTGTGTAGCATGTTTCAATATCACTTAGGGTTTGTGTCTTCTGTAGTAGAAATTAATAACCCCTGTTCTGTCTAGAAGTGGTTTATTCCAAAGTTTCAACACCTAATGAGGCTCAAAAAGAGCTGTAAAATAATTTAATCTGTAAACTTCATATTTTAAAAAGGACATATTGAGAGAGAAATTAGGATGAAAATAATCCAGATGATTACAAAAAACAATAGAACATGGAACTGCAAGTGACTTTTTCTTCTGTACATCATGTTCCAGCAATTATCTTTAAAGATGCGGCTTTCAATGGATTAGGTTTATTTCTTTAACAAATGATTACTTAGAAGACATATAATCATGTTTCAAAATAAACAGGGTAGATATAGTTTCCCCCAATAACAACTACAAGACTGCATCAGCAATTTAGTCCCTGCTGGTATTTTTAACCACTTAGGGTTTGATGTTCTGATATCCACAATTTTGGATCAGAATCAGCGACTCCGTTCAGCACAGCAGCATGATGTATCTGGCATTCTTTTCTTAATGCTTCAAATCATATTAGCCAGGATTAAGGAAAATTGGAAACTTGCAGAAAGTACCTTTTTCTCTAACATGACCTCACAGTGAACCTAGTCAGACTTTGAGTGGGGAATCAAGCAGGATCTAAAACATTTACTACAGAAGCAGGAACATCTGACTGCTTCTCAAAAAAACAGAATTATTACGGAGGCCTGAAGAGCATAAGCAGATAACAGCAGATAGGTATACAAATACCTAAGGCACTCTTAATTTGGATTTGTCACTCTGACAACAACTATTACTATATGTGTGTGTATTTTTGCTTAATCTGAATGTGATTTATGATGCATATATTTATGTTAATTCATTTGATAATTTCTCAGAGAATCACAAAATCACCTCTGGAGATCAAGTCCAACTCCCCCTGCTAAAGCAGGTTCCCTGCAGTAGGTTGCACAATAAAGCATCCAGGTGGATTTTGAGTATCTCCAGAGAAGCAGACTCCACAACTTCTCTAAGCAGCCTGTGTCAGTGCTCTGTCACACTGAAGTTATTTTTCACATGTATATGGAACTCTCTGTCCTCCACTTTGTGCCCGCTGCCCATTTTTCTGTCAGTGGACACCACCAAAAAGAGCCTGGCCCCACCTTCTTGACACCCACACTTCAGATATTTATATGCATTGTTAAGATCCTCACCCCTAGTCTTCCCCAGGCTGAAGTGTCCCAGGTCTCTAAGCCTTCCCATGTACAGGAGGTGTTCCAAGCTCCCAGTCATCTTTGTGGTCCCCCACTGGACTCTCTCTAGGTGATCCCTATCCTTCTTGAACTGGGTAGCTGAGAACTAGACACATTACTTCAGATGTGGTCTTACTAGGACAGAGTAGAGGACAAGGATGACCTTCCTTGACCTGCTGGCCTCAGTCTTTTTAATACAGCCTGGGATACCACTGGCCTTCTTGCCATAAGGGCATGCAGTCGGCTGATGGCCAACCTGTTGTCCACCAGGATACCCAGGTCCTCCTCTGCAGAGCTCCTCTCCAGCAAGTCCCTAACCTGGACTTATTTCTCCCAAGATGCATGACTCTGCACCTGTCCTTGTTCAACCGCATCTGGATAGTCTCTGTCCAACTCTTCAACTTATCCAACTCTTGCTGAATGGAAAATGTGTCCTGTGTTTATAGAAATTTTGTTGTAGAGAACTGTACCGATGTTTGTCAATTACATGAAGCTGAAAGGTCTCAACAGAAAAGGTTCAGATATACCATGCAATGAAATAGATGGAAAGGATATCTTCAAAGGGACTAAACTTAGTAAGTGTAAACTACAGGATAGTTATTAAAAAATCAAAGTTCCTGTTACTCACCTACAAAAAAAAAGAAACATACAAAATTAATGATCATGAAAACAATGTAAATATAAAATTGTAAATAATTTTGTTAAGCACAATAAAATACTAATAACAAGACAAAAAGCACTGGTTGAATCCCATATGAACACTGTGAAAACTCTTGATGACTCCATCTAAACAACATTAAATCAAGCTGGAACAGAACTAGAGAAAAGCTAGTTTTACAAAGCAAAAGTGGGAAGCAATCCATTAAGTGATGTTGCAACTCTGGTCAGGCTTATATACCCATTTATTAACTACGTCTCTTCCCATGATGTGAATTAGTAATATTGGAGGAACTTATTTTAAGATGTAGTATCTCCAGATGGTGTACGTTCTAAAATATTTACATTGACATTGACATCTTCTGAAGTTATATAACAAAGCACCTGCATACAATTACAACAAAAATTTATGGCTACCTCTCTGTTACCAAAATGTTAAAAACATTATCAACTTAGATGAGAAGAAATGTAACAATACTGATCTGTTCAGTTCCCGCATTTTTCAATTTAAGAGAGAAATTGTTACTCCTTTACATGCCATGTACCTGAAAAGATGAAAGAAATGTTTAAGGTCCTCATGCCTGTGTTTCCATAGCACTGTATTTTGTAACACTCTCATGCGACTTATTCAAAGACTTGCATGATCAAAATAACTCAAAAGAAATTCCTGTACACATAACTGTAAATACTACTGTACGACTTCTCATTCTGATCAAGACACTGGAGCTACCACAGCTGAAAAGCTGCCCCAAAACATCAGAGTCAAAAACTAGTTCCAATAGTGCTCAACAGGCAAAAAGAAAGAAAGAAAGAACAAAAATAACTAAGATGAAGTGATCTTTAAAAATCACCCCAAGCCCTTTTTCTTTCAAGGAAGTACTCAGATTGTTTCTTCATGAATACTCCTCCTTAATATTTAAGACTGAAGTATCTTCAGAGGTGGTCATTTTCACTTCCCTCATTTACAGGAGCACAAAAAAGATCCCACATGTTTAGGAAGGAAATTCCACAACAACAGCATTGCAAGGAGCAGACACGGGACCACAGGACTGCCAACATGACAACAAGGTCTTTTCACCACATTGACTCCTACTGAAATTGTATGCAAATATTTTGCCTTGAGAACTACAAGATATCAATCAACTGGTTTTGTTGTTTAAACAAGTATTGTCACAGCTTTGTATTTGTGTAACACACACACACACCTTTTCCTATCTAACTGTGAACATTCATGATCTGCATTATGAGCACATACAGAGCTCTGTAACACAGGCCCCTGAACATCTGTTTGCAAGGACCCACAGAAGTAAAACAGACGTGAACAAAACTAGAGAAAAGGGTAATCTTGTTCAGCGAAAGACAAGCATTTATCTTGATGTCACATTTCATCTACTGTGCTATGCAATGAAATCTGGTCTTTAGAACAGAAGTTTTTATAGGCATATATTAACTGCATGCATTATAGAGGAAAACTGACTTTCAGAGGAAGGGGATAGCTTGAAGACGGACAGGTTCAAAAATCCAGAGGTTGGCCTGTATTTCAGTATAACTTTACGATATCATTTTCCAAAGTAGGAGGATTGGGCTGAAAGTAATGCCTATGATTTCATTAACATTAGACGCAGATGTTGGTGGTATGGCAGTAGAGGTTGAACATTCCTACCAATATTCCATTATATGTTGTCACCGTGCGACAGATGGAGCAGAGGAACAGTCTGGCAGAATGGTATCTGACATGGAGCTGCAGAATAAGTAAAGGAAAAAAATCTTTTTCCATCTGGAAAAAATGGCTCCCACTGACATTCACTGATGCTTGCTGAAAGTTTCTGGAGACCAAACAGTGAACGTGAGCACAGTGAAGTGGTGGGTGATGCATTTCAGCAACGGCAACAGAGACAGGAAAGACAAACCATGTTCTGGACAGCCATGCACAGCTATCACACCACGAAATGCAGAGAGTCTCAATCAACTCATCCATGCAAATTGGCTGACCGTGGTGACTATGTCCTAAAAGTATTTTGTAGCTGAGAATCTTCCCTATCAAACTATGTTGCTGTGCTCTCTGCTGTAGCTTTTCCATTGAAAAAAATAGGAGGCATTACTTTCAGAATGACCTGCATAATTATGGCTAAAACTAGGTTTGGTAACACATTTTTCAAAAGAGTGTTTTACTGTATGACCTGTATGCAATGATAAGAAACAGAAAAAATCCCTGCAATAAAATCATGGTGAACTAATATACTTGAGCTTGAACTAAAATCTTGCATAAACTTCTCACACTACTGTAATTAAACATGCTGGCTTCCTTTATCTCACTTTACTTAAATCACCTCACCTCATCACTTTTCTGGAAGATACTTCCTCTTGAAGACAATACTTACGTTGTGATTATCCGAAAGGTTTGAGCATGAATATTTTCACAAAGGAAAATAAAAGAATTTTCCACTGACTAGAAGTGTAACTATTTATTTTCCATAAAAGTGAGTATCAAATATAAACAAAGTATTTTAAAATGCAAATGTATCTTAAAATACGAACACTGTCATATAAAAACAAAATGATCAGATACTTCTCTGGTCAGCAAAGAAAAATCTGATGCACATTTCCTTAGGAATAAGTATGACAAGGAATGGTTTCTTATATAAAATATTATCACGTTATATTTTTACAAATGATTAATTATAAGAGAGAACAACAGTAGGCATATACAACTCATCAGCAAATGGGTTAAATTAAAAATTGTGCCACAGTAAAACAGAAAATTACATTTTTCTACAGTGGTCATTAAAAATGAATCTTATACTAAAATTAGATAACTGTACACTGGTAAAAGAAGCTGTCCACATCTCTTCTTAGTTTAGGTTCTCCATGGAAGAACATCCAGTAGTGTGTACAGCTGCTGACTTGAGCTCTGAGCCTACTCAATCCCTCTATCTGTCAATAATTTAATAGGTTGAGCCGCCATCACCACCATCAAGCACTGTACATAAAGTTTTTGGAAAGTTAACCGCTTCCTTCACTATCCAAAATCCTGTCAGCCAACAAATATCAAAATTCCTCTATTTTTTAAAAAAACCTCTATTAGCATCTAATATTACAAAATCTAGTTCACTGTATTACTTCCCATGTGAACTTCACTTCCAGAAAGTACATTCTGGGAAGAAAAAAAAAAGAGATTTAGTTTATGTATTAAATATTAGTGATTCAAAATACTTCATGTTTTCAATAAGAGTATATCTAAGAAAGTTGGAAGAGAGAAAAATTTTATCAACTAAGTCAGTAATCTTGGATTTGAGCACAGATTGCTGCCATGAGAAATACTTCATAGGAATCTTTTGTTCCTCAGAAAAAAATATCAAAAGAAATGACAATGTGTATCTTGAAATTGAAAGAGGCATATTCTTTCATCAACGTTTGTGTTTCTTTTTTAATTAAGTATTTTCCCATTTTTAATAACTATTTCCAAAGTAAAAGAAATCCAAATTGACAGCACTCTTGGAGCACAATGACATGTAATTAAACAACGTTTTCCTTCTGCTTCAATAAAGCTGTAGCAATAATTATCATAAACAGAAACTATATTTTACTTTTAAATAATGGGCGTCATGTTTCTGAACTAAAATGCCAATAACAGAAGCATTTTCAAACAACCCATATACATTATTTGAATTTTATGTTATTCAATTATTTTGCTGGCTTTAATCAAGTATAGTTTTAATGTCTTCTCATTGTACAATTAAAAACTTGTGGTAATTCAAATCTACAGTAATTAGTGTTTGAAAGCAGTAGTTTTTCACAAATACTAACGAACATAATAATCATAACCTACCAAACTTAACTGTTATAAAACAAGTGGAGTTATGCCACATCTCGAAGCGAGTCCCTTATGCCTCCACAGTATACAAACCTAATGCATGCATTTAGATAACATTATCAGAATGCCTGCTGACCAAATTCAGTTCTTCAGAAAAATTTTAATACTGGATGTACCAACCAAGTGTGCTCCCTAGTGGATCAGTTAATTTTAAGTGCTATGCTCTTTAAGACCTTTTAAAAAACTCTCCCTATGACTCAAAAAATAATCACACAGAGAAGTACTTACAACACTATCTCAGATGTGTGGTAGAAAGACGTCAGACAAACAAAGATCTTGTGGAGTACTGGACGTCTGGTACACATCCAAGCAATACAAACAGAGGACTAAGAGTGAGGAGAGAGACATCTGACTGAAAACATGACAAAGAAATGGCAGGAAGTATAGCCATGACAGAAGTCTGGTGGCAACCAGGGAGAACAAGGAGAAGGAGAAACAAGACTTCATAGAAAGAGAGGATGAGGAGAGGAGGAGAATGTTGTTTTCTTAAAATGACATTTCATCTATCATAACTGAGAAGTGCCATTTTGAAAAGAGCTGGACTAAGACACAGGGAATCTTTCAAAGTATACATGCTGCATGACAAAAAATTACTTTGCTGTGATTGTGAAAAAACATTGTATAGCCAGAAGTTAGCCTTACCTGCCTACCAATACTGCATGGAAAAAAAAAAAAAAAAGAGTTCCTGAGTTCCTGAAATGGGATGAACCAGGGAGCCCCCCAGGACCCCATTCTGTCTCCACAAGAGGACAAAAGAGCTGAAAGCAGAGGCAGAGTAATTTGACCACAGCACTGAACGTCACCCGGGTGCTAGATGCATTCCTAGTGCTACAGATTTGCTTAATCTCTAAAATATCAGATTTAATCATACTTTCTAGTTGTTTGATACCTATCATTCTGGATGTTGCTTTAACCCACAGATATGTATCTCTTTTGACATCTTGCACGCTAATTTCCAACTGCAGGGAGCTCTTCGGCCTAAACATACACAGACTTTTTTTTTTCCTCTTCCTATTCTGTCTTGACAACTTTCTATTTTTGCTTACTACAGCTTTTTTTTTTTCTTTTGTGTGTGTGTGTGTAAAAGTAATTGGTTTTAATCAATAAACACTGATCCTTGCACTGCTCCTCCTATGAAACCGCAACATCTTCATCCAAATCCACTGATCACAATTTATGACCAACCTCAGGCCCATCCCACCTCTATTCACAGATATAACTGTCTATAAACACAGATTTATATTTGTTGAACCCAAAGACCTGATTCTCTTTCCCACCACTAACTACTGAACAGCTAAAGCACTGGCAACCAAAAATAAATCTTTAACTGTTAAGAAGTTTAATTTCCATTATAAAACAAACAGCACTGTTTTATATAACTGCTCCTTTACACCAAAGCAAAGGAGTAGGACAGTTTTGGAGAAAGCACTAGGAATTATGCTACTTTTGAAATTTTAATTTTGTAATTAGCTCTGTTATCCTCAGTGTCACCCATTTTAAGTCTCTGCATCCTTCATCGATGTGGCAGTTTTTTTTTCTCATCATGCAGTAGTATTTTTTCTGACACTGAGGTGACCCTACTGCACACAGAAGCCAGATGATGCCGTAACATTCATTTTTCATAATTAGGTTACAAAATACTCCATACTGCTTTTCATTCTGTTTATAATCTATGTGTTACCACAGCATATCTTCCTTTGCTTTCATACCCAATTTCAAATTGAAGTATATTTTTCAAAGCTAAGGAACAAACTCCTTGCAATCATTGTTTCAGAAACACTGTAAACTGAAACCAAAATAAGCCATCAAAAGCCACTTCAAAAAGGATGCAGTGAAATGCAAAGTGCTTGGCCAAAAGAAAGCTGGTCACTTTTGAGCTCTAGACTTACGTGAACAATCAAATAGTTTTTCTCATCGATTGCATCACCTGTCAAGGAAATCTACTTTTCTTTTAATTTAATGTGCATATATTAATTATGATAGACAGTATTAGTACTAATTTATTTATATATTACGAAGGATTACGTTTTTTAGTGATGCAACTGTGGCATGCCCACCATCAGAGAGCAATACTCAGTACTGGAATTTCCCACAGATCATTATAAAAGTTCTTCAGCCACTGAACCACATGCATTATAAAGCAAATGTTTATGGTACTAAAAATCCACCTGATAACAGAGAGCATTTAAACTGATTCTGCCTGTGGATACAGGCACAGGAAAATCTTTGATCACATGGGATTTACCAGACTTACTGACAAGTGCATAACAAGATCCAATTACTGGAAGTTAAAATTACATTGTTAACGCTGAAGAGCATTTCAACATTAAATGCTGTTTTCCAGCCTGCAATCCTGAGTTGCTCTGCTCCCTTCTTTCTTTTACTCAGCCCAGGGGAGCACTGGATTGCATGCACTGCCCTGAACACACCTGAAACACATGAAACGCCATGTTATGGCACCAATCACAGTCAGGTTCCCCCTCTAAAATGGCCTTTATCAGCAACCTTTCAAAGCCCAGGAGCAAGTAAGAACTAAGTCTGGCTTATGTTTTTGTGCTTTCCTTTCCACTGAAGCAAGCTAGGCTGCTGTGTGACATGGTCCTGAGGAACAGTGCTCTCAGAAAGATATGGACACCTCTTCAGAGGAGTGCTGGTGCATCTTGTTTACATCTTCAAGATGCACAACTGCACATTAATGGCCACAAAGAACACGACAGATGGTACAGACGAAGGGTATCTGTCGTTATCATCAGCAGCTCACAACAAGGTTTGTCTGCTGAAACTCCTGAGAATGTCTTATCTAGCCCCTGCCCATCAGCTCTGGAAGCACCATGCTCTCCTCTATGCCCATATTTTTATGCAGTCTTGACAAATTTTTGGAGCTTGGGTGAAACTTCATAGTCTGACACAGATAGAATGCCAAATCATTCCATTCAGTTTTTCTCTTCTGCTTTTAATCTGTTTCCTGGACCACAGTTATATGTAAACACGTTACATAGAAGTCTCCACCAAACTAGCTACAATGGTCCAGACCCTATTTTCCTTTGTTGTAGTTTACTATGGTAGTTAAGAACTTTCTGGATTAATTCTAATTTTTAAGCAATAAGCTATCAAATATTCCATAATTTGGTTTTCCTAACCCTCAAAATTCATTTGTGTACTTTCTGCTTCCGTTATATCTTAATTGTTTTAGTTTCCTACTTTTGCCCACAGAAAATGGAAAATTTATTTTCAGCCTTCTAATTTCTCAAGTTCATCTTAGCGAAATTTGTGTTCCGTTCTCTTTTACTCTTCAATAAAATGTTCCAAATTTCCATGTTTGTTTGCTGTCTGAAGAGCTTTCACTGCACAGGTTAATCACCTTGGCTTATTTCTACTTTCTATTCAGTGGCACACTGACTTCCAAGGAACTGTTGGTCTTTTCTCAACTAAGACCCAGGCTATGTTTCTAGGTTTTCCTTTCCTTTTTTCTTTTTTTTTTTCTTCCTTCTTTTTTAACTTTTAACCTTAGGGCCTCTCTGACTAACCATCTCATTTTATTGAAATCACTTCCTCTAAAGTTTAGTCTCTTTCTTTGTTGTATCTTGGTTCCGTTTCTCCCTCTAGGATATTGAATTTAATTATATTGCAATTATTATTAACTTGGCTGCTCAGCTATACTGTCTTAAATTAACTTTAGTTTGCTATTTAATATTAAATTGAGAATGTGAGCTCTTGAGCTACCTGTTCTGAAAAAAAGTTCTGCAGTGTGTTAAAAAGCTGAAAAATATTGTGCTGTCCAACACACTGTAGTTGTGACTAACTGAAGTCCCACATGATTATAATTTATATTTTACAGACTCTTCAGCATTCCTGTTGTAAACTCAGCATCCTTTTCTCAAGTGACATTAAATTATGCAGCATAGTTAGCCTCTTGCAGCAGGGGAATAAAATCCAAAAACTGGCTTTAAATCCACTAGCTAATAATATCACTGTAAAATAATCCGTGAAATTTAAAAATAAGATCTATTACTGTCCTACTGATTGTCACACCTTGCTTTTCATTTCTGCACATAAGAACTTTAAAAATCATAGAATCATATGACTGGAAGGGACCCTTAAAGGCCATCTAGTCCGACTGCCCTGCAATGAACAGGGACACATACAACTCCATCAGGTGATCAGAGCCACATCCAGTATGGCCTTGAATGTCTCCAGAGATGGAACATCCATCACCTCTCTGGGCAACCTGTGCCAGCGCCTCACCACACAACATAAAAAAAAATGTTTCCTTGTATCCAAACTTAATCTCCCCTCTTTTAGTTTGAAACCATTTCCCTTGTCCTATCCCCACCCACACTGCTCAAGAGCGTGCCCCTTTCTTTCCTATAGCTCCTCTTTAGACATTTAAAATGGCTAAAAACCTGAATACTCTGGCATTCTCTGCCTCCAGAGAATTCTAAGTATCAGCTTGCCTTAAGGCTTTTTTAATTTGCAGTGAGATCCCATGCCTTTCAGTACTTATCACTTGCACTCTGATAAAAAAATATTCAGTAAAGACTCAGAATTTGATTATGGTAGATATCATATAAACAGAAAGCATTCTTACCATAAATAATTCACAATTTAAATAGAGGTAAGAGATTTAAGGAAAGGACAATTATGATCAGTTTAGAGATGAGGTGCTAAGGTAGGAAACTTTAATGATCTTCATCCATTAAGACTGCTTCAAAGTTGGCCACTTTTCTTAGTCCTACCCAGTTCACGCCTATACAAGTATTTACACATTTAACTACAAAGTCATCCTTTCTTTCTGTATGTAATGGGAGATAATAAAAAGAAAGTTTAAAGTCCTCCCTCAAACCATGCCCTATAAGCACAGAGTGGTTTAATGTTTGATGATAACCTTTCACAAAACAGGAACCAGACTGAATTTCCTACATGTGCGAAGTCAGGCATGTTTATATCCTCTGTTAAATGATAATTGTTTGTGGTGTTTTTACTACATTTCACTAATATGCTGGGCCTGCTATCTAGAAGAAGTGAAATGCAAAGCAATACACAGTCAGCAGGAAGCATGCAGGTGTGCATCTGGTACCTTAATGCAAGTCATTATCAGTCTTACACCAGTGGTTTGCAGTGACGGGAAGGGAGCTCATTAACATAAGTCAGCATTGAAACCAACGCATAGCAACAGCTCAGTACCTTCCTCTATGGCTTCCATCTTTTTTTTTTTTCACCACTGGAAAAAGTTAATGAAATTCTGACACTCACACCACCTAAAAAGACCAGTGACAATATTCACTTCCTTTGTTTATTGTCTGGATTTACTTATATCCCTTGATTAAATATCTGTTAGATATGTAATAATACCCTGCTATTCTTTAAGATGAAAAAGACACTGTCGTTGATACTTCCAGCTCTGATCACTGGATGCAAAGTGGTGATCAGTAACACAAAGGCACACAGCAAAGACAACAATTTTGAAAACTGGAAATTGTTCTATCACTTGCCAATAATACTTTCACAGAGGATTTCATTATAAATTTCTGTGCAATCCAGGTATCCCAGAAGGGATGTGAATCAGCAGTCATGCAACAAGTGAACATCAACGGGAAGCAACTATTGTAAAATGAACGGCAGGCTACTGCACTCATATTTTCATGTTTTACTGTTTTAGTTCACACTCCAAGACTGGTAGTATTAAACACTGCATTTAATTTACATTTGCATATTTAGTTAATCTATTTGATGTCCTCCTTTCTTTGCTGTAAAAGCTTTCTTAGATATCAGCTTTTACAAGGATATAAATACAGCAGCAATGTACAGAGACCTCAATCCTTGTCCAATAGTCACATTAACTGCTTTTTCATTTAATTGAAAAGCCCTACCAATATAATTGAAACGTTGCTTTGCCACTTTTTTTTTTTCCTGTTGCAGTGCAGTAATTAGAGGAGTAACTAGAAGTGTATTTCCTTCTCCAGTACAGCAAAGAGAAAAGAAGTTTTGTTAGTATTCGCATAGATCTTGTCTTTGGAAAAAGGAAAGAGATGTGTTATAAAAGGCTGTAGTAGTAAGAAAATCTGAGGGATGTCTTATTTGAAACACACCAATTATCTCTGTTCTATAAATTAGTTTATTTAATAAACAGTAAAACATCACTGCTCTGTATATTTATTTTAGACTGCTGGTACTGTTTCACTTGACTATTTCGTTCTCAGAAACTTCAAGTCTTAAGATATGCCCACTTCTAAAGAAGAATGGAAAGCACAAAATCTGTTGTTTATTTTTGCTTTATTCATTAGAAAAAAGAAGTTATTTCCCTACTCCTTCACAGCTTTAGAAAAACAAACCAATAAAAACCCCAAAGCCCAATTTGCTTTAGTATTTACTTCTTAGCTCTCCAACTGAGTATTTAGAAACTGCACACAGCAGTTCTGCTTGGGATTCACACGATAGGCTTGGCACTACTTACAACAGCATCACTGTCTAAATGCTGCAGATCCTTTCGCCTCCAGGACACAGAATGGATGACACGTGTACAGAGACTAAGAGAACAGACAATACAAGAAAGAAAACAAATACATGTCCAACTCTCTCTCCCTTAAGATTGTTCTCCTCTAGTTCTTCTGGTTAGTGTAAAATTGCCATTGAGAATGGATACAGAATTTGTTGCTTCCATTTAGTGGTTTTGTTTTAGGCACAAGTTTCTGATAGCTCAGTCTCTGGGAGAGAATTTAGATTCAGATGGTACTACGGTTAATCGAAGAGGCTAATGCTATATTAAAACACTCTTTTTGATAAATACAAGTTTGGAGTTTTCTATTATTATCATGTTCTTATTCTACTCAGACAAGATCTTCTAAATCTGCATTGAGAGGGATGCAAGTTTCTTTTAAATGCTGCTGAGTGGAAAATATTTTCTTGTTTGTTTAGTCTTTTTTTTCCTGTACAGTACATGAGGATGAATATCCAGGGTATTAAAATAACTCAATCATTGTTTTAAAAAACAAGCATGTACACCCTAGGGGAATAATCTTTCCTGAATTTCTTCCTCAGATCTATCTAGATCCAATTCTGTGAACTCTTTTTCTCCCACATGCTCTTGTTTCTTTATGTTTAGGGATTTCTCATTTTTCCTTGATCTTTAGACTTGATCAAGGAGGAGCATCAGATACAAATTGTAAACCATAGTCTTTTGCATCTCCTCTAAGCCACAGGGATTAGTCCCATTATCAATATGCTATTTGGAAAATGAGGCCAAATCATGCTAATGTTACATTGTGTGGTACCTCTTCTTACTGTGACACAGCAAAGTTCCGGACACTGAAGTCTGGCTTTAAGGGAGACGATGCAAGCTGATTGGGAAGGAGATTAAGGGTCAGTGTGCTTCCTCTATGGCACTGGTATTAGTACAATAGGCAAAGACTCAGAGGATAAAGAGGATAAAATGCCTTCCTCTCAAGTAATACTGCTGAACTGCTTTCTAATCAAGACACTGAATGCTGTGAGGAATAAACTCAAAGAAGATTGCCACATTTAAATGTAATCAATTTCAGAAGGGCAGCAAATGTATTTACTACTAATCTTTCTATTCTAAAACAGCAATGTCTGTGATAACCAATAGGGTTAAACCATTAACAGAAATCAATCTAAAATTAAAGCGGTTTTGCTACAAAAGCTGAAACACATACCATTCAGCAGTAAATAACTAAGCAGTTCCTACCATAGACAGCAAACTGAGTAACAGCTAAATCTGCCCAAACTCAAAGGTATCAAGCATGGTAACACTCAAAGTCATCTTCACTTGGGCTTCTATCATTCTTGCAAATTTTTCCTCATATCTGTCTCAATTCTATCCCCACCATTTGCACTTCTGTTTGATATGTACCTCATTTTCAAAAATATTAGTCACACATTAAGACATTACTGGTCACACATCTACTTCTCCATATTTATTATCTGAGAATTTACTATTTTTTCAGATAGTACACTAATATAACAGGGTACCTCTGATGAAAACAATTTATTTAAAACCATCTTAGTGGTACAGAGAACTATGCTTCTGTTTACCATCTTTAGTCATACAGCCTTATTTATTCTCTAGTCTAAGAAGATCTAACATTAACTCTAAAAATCTCCCTTCGGATTACCAGCTTTTGTTTGTTGTTTTCAACTACTACCTTTTAAACATCCTGAATGTGTGCAAATAACATTGCTATGGATATCTGGAAAAAGACCTATCTTCTTTCCTTAATGGATAACAGCATGTACTGTTCTAGTTTAAATACAAAGAGTGATTTTGTTATCTATAATTAACCACCAGAAGTTTTGGCCTTGCTATTACAGTCTGATCATACTCCAGCAGTCACCATTCTTCACTTAATCAGGTTTTCTGTTTTTATACAACTCTCTTATCCACCTCTGAAATATTCTAATATTTAGGGAAAGAGTTTGGGAAAAGCAAGTAGCTCAGATGTGAAAAATAAATAACTAAAATAGAATTTTGCCGACGCATACCTACAGAACAGCCTCAAGGCTGCTATAACATTTCTGGCAAATAAGTCTGACCTCGATACCCTGCAATCAGTAAATACCAAGATACCATAAATGTCTGCACAAGTCATAGGGTATCTAATAACAAATGCTGAAATTGGTTCTGGTGTTACATTTCTCAATGTAACAATGTTTTCTTCTCATCTTGTGAAGAAAAGAAGAAAATTATATTTAATAAATTAAACCAGATACACCTCGACAAAAGCAAAAAAAACTTTGCCAATTTATAGGTATGAAGGAAGGAGAGCAAAAGGAACATTTCTTCTGCATTTTTCTATTACCCTCAAGCTCTGTCTATGAGAATGGTGAGATGAGCACTTTGCTATTTACTCCACTTTGGGATGCCATGTATCCCTAAGACTTTGAATTCAAACTCTGTCCCTCTCCACAGCATCTCAAAGCCTCTGTGTGGCAGCAGGTTACTCTGTGAGGCAAACATTATGAGCCAGCATGGCATCACCTCAAAAGCATGTGTGGAACAGAGCCTACTTATTCATACTAGAAGTTCTGGAAAAAGTTTGTTCAAGCATTGCACGTCATGTTCTCCCCTATAACGTCAAGTTAAGACCAGCATTTTTTCTTGCAATGGTAAATACAAGGAGGATTATATCATCCAGATCATATTCTTCCTATGCTACCCTAAGCATGATTGTATCTGAAGTCCAAAATTGGTCTTCCTGACATAAAGACAATTACAAATTCAGAGATATACTACTAATATTAGTTTTCTGGTTATTTTAACATTTAGAACTGAAAACAGACAGACACAAAGAACCAGGAGAACAGAAGCTAAAAATGAGACAGAACTGACCACCACCAAGGCAGCAGACATGCCAAATCAGCAGTACAGTTCCCTGATGAATACACATATATACACTTAGATTTTAAATGTCTCATTAAAGTGAGCTTTAGCCATGAAACTGAAGGATGGTAACAAAGTATGTCAGAGCATATTCAGATACTGTCTTTGACGCAAAGGAAAAACACAGGAGTGCTTCATCAAAAAACTCTATGCAGGAATAACATAATACTGTATTATGGCAAGTTAGGAATACTGGTACAGCAAAACCAAGTTTTTCACAGTCAGAAGTAAGCACAATTCAGCAGTTGGAATATTAAGTACAGAGACAGCAGTTTTAAGTGTAGATAAAGATCAGAATGGATATATGTATAGTATCTAAAAAATACAGCTCTAAGAACAAAGCTGGTTATGGTTAGATGAGTTTGAAAATAAGACCACCTACTTCACAAAGCTGAGGGCAGAAAACCTATTTCTTCCATGAATCAAATAAGAGGGCAGAGAGAAAATCCCTTTTCTAATCAAAAAATGAAAAAGTGCAAGAGAAAACCTGTTTTCAGTTTAAAGAAAATTGAAATAAACATAGGTAGCTGATTTTGTGTTTGGAAATGAAGTAAGGATGAATGTACAGAGAAAAGACAGGAAGTTGGTGGGAAGGAGAACAAGGCAGCCAAAAGATGAGAAAACTGTCATAGCACACGTGGAAACAATATCTGAAAGGAGGAGAAAGATGTGAGTGTATAGCCAAGGGAATTAATGGCACTGAAGATAGAACAGGGTGAATTCAATCAAGAGCAGGTCCAGAGCTGCAGGTCACTGCAATGTGACAGGGCGAGCCTGGATCAGGGCAGGTCTCACAGACCTTTGGAGGAGGGGTGTTACCAATTTGGGAACAGCACATTGAGCCAGACAATAGGAAAAAGCTGGTGAGAACCTGTGGCTCAAGAAAAATGGAACCAAGAGTTTCTGTTTTTGAAGATCAGGAGGACTGAAAAAAAATTAAGTTTGATATCAGATGGGAATGGTAGTTAAGAATAAGTGAAATGAAGAAACTATATAAAACATGCAAGAAAAGAGGACTGAAGCACAGAAGCAAGTGAAAGGATTAGAAGAGGAGAACCAGGACTCCTTCCTGAATACGTAATATTAGAAAACTGAGAAAGGAAAAGACGGAAAGAAAGGCAGAGATGGAAAGAAAGGTAAACTAAAAAAGGGTATTTACAGTATGCGTTAACATGGTTATTTTCTTCTTTTTCAGAAGTCAGTGGGATCATACATGGAGATGGGTAAGAGGAAGAAGTCAAAGACTTCAGCATGGATTCCAAGCAAGCAAAGAAGAGCCAACTGAGATGGTGAGCAGTGGAAACCTGGTTATGTCTGAGGATAAAGCTGATCAACTACAAGGATGGTAGAGATGAAAAAAAGAGAGAAATCTGTAGCAAAAGGAAGTTGGGCTGGTCACAGGATTTCCGCTGGAGATACTGTCTGTGCTACATGAGAGCAGGACTGTAGGAAGCGGATGTTGGGAGACCGCCAGGGCTAGCAGTTGGTACGCAAAAAAAGAAGACGGTAGTTTACCTAAAAGCTCTGTTCAAATATATGATTAGAGCAAGACAAACTCAGAAGTCAGTACAAACAGAGGTCAGGACCAGCAGTGTTTGCTCCTTTAGGAAGGAATTTGCAGGGCCTGTACAAAAGCCTCAGAGGTGTAATTTGACAGGTTTGGTCCTGTTTGCGAGCTGAAGAAAATGGAAATGATTGGTGAGCATGCAGAAAACTGAAACATTATTAGCTGAAGGATTAATTATCACCAGGAAATCTCCTTTTGATTTGGGGAATCCCAGCTTCCCAATGGCACAGAGCTGTATGTGTAGCACTGGAGGTTTCTAAGGTGTCATTGCATGCCTAAATTACTGGTTCCTTGGCATAGAAGTGGTTTGACCCCGTACTCACTGCAGCAAGTTCTCAACGCAGCCAGTGATTTCTCAGTTTTCGGTTTTACATCCTAGTATGTCAGTGTACAAGAGGTTCCTGCTCACATAAACCATGGTTGCAGGCTTTAAAATATGCCTCCTGAATGTTGGGAGTGGTAGTATAATACAAGCTCTGCAACATGTAGTTGTCTTTTTAGCACAAGTACTGGGACTGAAAGATACATGCATGACACTGCTTCACAGATTAAGTACAGAAATCAGAAATCTCCATTTTGAGCTATTGTTTATAATTCTTCCATTCATCAAATGTATTTACACATTCTATACATCTTGCAAATCTAATGCCTACCTAGCAGTCAGTTGTAAAAATAATAATCATAGAATCACAGAATCATATAATGACCTGGGTTGAAAAGGACCACAATGATCAGCTAGTTTCGAACCCTCTGACACGGGCAGGGTCACCAGCCACTAGGCCAGGCTGCCCAGAGCCACATCCAACCTGGCCTTGAATGCAAGCAGATAGCAGCAGATAACACTCTTTCAGCCAAGGAAGGAGTTAGAGCTCATCCAATAAATAAATAAATAAATAAATAAATAAATAAATAAATAAATAAATAAATAAGGATTGATAGTTTTAGGGGCATTGGTAATAAAACTAAAAATCAGTTTGGAGAATTACACAACAGCTGTAGAACTGCATGATATTTAAAAAGTTCAAACAAGATATGCTATCCACAAAATAAAAATGAATGCATTTTGCACTTTTGCAGCTTCAGTAGCAGTATGGTTGGCTTATTCAGCAAAAACGTAACAGAAATGACTATAAAATGCAGTTTTCATTGACGTAATTCTTTTTCCTAAATATGTAACATACATATTTAGGTTATGATTCTGTGTAATTGCTTACAATACACACAGAAATAATAACTCAATTTCTGCTATCGTCGCAACAACTGCAACATTTTTCAGGCTCCATTAAATAAAGTTACAGTGCACTTCCTGACATGGATTCTAGTCAGTAGTAAATAAGGAATCCAATATGCAAATGTTGTATGATCTTTTTCATGAAATATTTCCTTTGACTTCGCCCTGAAATTCTGAAAACTGCAAATGATCTGAAAACACTGTAAAACAAGTAATCAAATCACCATTTCACTGTAACTATTTTTCTGAACCAGCAGTTCCTTTCAGAATCAGGATACACAAAGCCTGTTGTGTAACCAGTTTATGGAATCCCTACCATTCATCCAGTGTTTTTCCTGCATCAAAAAATTCTCATTTTTAAAAAACAAAGATATTGCTACATGAACATGAATGAACTGAACCATAGCATGATAATATAAACCTCATGATTTACAAGGATTGGTATCCCAGTGCCTATACACACACTCAGCCTCCTGAACAGAAACCGTGATTTACGACAGAGATCCTCTGGAATTCATCTGACTTCAGACAAACTTACTGCATACTCAAGAGAATTGGAAGTGAAAGAATAACCTAACAACAAAAGGGGTTACCAATGTTAACACGACCTTTGTAGCCAGCCTTTATGGTCTCAGAGCTGAAATTAATTCAGAGTGACAAAATCATCACAGCACAGATTACTAGTCCTTTCTGCTCCTGCTATCTTCAGATGTATTTTTGAAGCACATAACACAAACAAAGGTTTTAACAATCACTCATTCCAGGCTTAATGGTAATAACCTTAATAACGTTAACTGGGCCATTTCCAGTTAACATCCTCTGCTCTTTCTACCAGCCCTGTTTTTGAACCAACTGCTAGAGAAGAGGAATCTCATTAATAGCACTCCCCTGCTGGTTCACAAGAACAGAATAGTTAGGATAGTCAAAGTACACTGCAACGCACATACTGTTATTCTTTTTTTTTTAATTATTATTTATTTTATTTTATTCTATTTAAGATTAACTTATTTTACATCTTAGAAAGCTGGCAAACTAAGAATAGCAAATAGCTGTTCTTAGTAGCAAAACAAATTCTATATTCTTAATACCAAAACAAACTTATCAAGATGATTATTTTTTACTGTACCATTTATTTTGAAGTTTTTAATTTATAAGCTTGTCAACAGTAGCTACACACTAGTTTGGATTGTCTAATGCAAGGAAATGTTCCCAGACTGTCACTGAAAAATACTTTAAAGACGAATATAGAGACAAGGGGTCTTGTGGAAGAAGAATTTTCAAGTTGGGCATAATATTTGAAAAGTACAGAGCTATTTAATAAAAACAAATCCAGAAAAATCCATCTCTGCTACCACATAACTTTACAAGTGTCCAACTGTCATTACATTTTACTTCTATGACATCAAGCTGCTACTTATCTAACCTCTCTTCTTTCCAAGAGCATTACATTTTAGGGGGTGCTTGCACTGCACTTTCTATTACTCCAGCTCCCAAAATCAGGCATCCAAAGTACAACTCCATCAGACAAACATTTGTATTGAAATGCTGAGCTCTTTGGAAAGTGCAGTGGTACATTTACTAATTATAAAGGTTCTAGAACTACTATTACAGGATGAGGTAACACCTAATAATCAGTCCTAAAAGCTACAGCAGAGCCTCCTTTTCAAATCAGTCCTTTGGATACTCCTTTCACACAGTTTTCTTATTGTATTTCAGGTTTAAGGAAACAGAATACAAGCAAGGTCAACCACTTTTTTTGAAATCTAATCACATTCTATCTTTCTCTCATGTCATATTTTCTAAACAATCAAGCAGGCTGAGAAAGATATTTAAAACAGTAAGGAAAGCTTAGTTCCTTACATGATTTAGGGGACTGATGCTTCAACAAAACTCTGTCCTCACACTCTAGAGCAGCAAAAAGAAACTACAGTACCACATTTCTTGCAGGAACATTCTGCATATTATCAGTAAAGGAAGCAAGGATGTAGAGGAGTTTCTTTCTTTCTATTAAGAGAAAAAGGAATCAACAATTTTCCCTGTGTCTCTCTGTTGAAAAGGCTTGGGAGTGGATCTCAGACTTGAGGAAGAAGCAGCTTTCTTCCAAAGCTTAGCCTGAATACTCACGGCAGTACAGAGGATGCAGTTTTAACTATCCAAGAACTAAGCATCCAACTAGCTGCCAGAAGTAGGCAGCCTCTGAGAGAACAGCACAACCAAGCAGCAAGAAAGGCCTCTGCTAAAAGGAACACCGAAATTCAAGATGCTGACAGACCAGTGACTTCCTTCTTCGTACTCATGGAAAGCATCCCAGAAGACAGTGAAAGGAAGGCTTCCTTTTTTCCCGCATCAAGTAGATTCCACTGACCCCCAAGGGATGTCCATCACACAGTGAGAAAAAGCAGTTGGTAAGAGGCAGTTTATTTTTAATTTTGTTTATGTTTCAAGGGAGGAGGGCAGTTACTGGAAATGCAAAAAGTTAGTGATTCTAAATGAGTAAAAGCCAAGTCAGCAGCTGTATCTAACTGAGGAGTGGTCATCCATCAGTTCCCAGTCCTTCATGTCCTTCATGTAACAACAGTGAAAAAGCAGTTGAAGCAAGAAAAGTGAAGCAAGTGGCAATGGAAGACAGAAAAAGTAATTCTTCATAAAATAAAATTTATGTTAAAACTGTAAGAATAGTGGGAAAATAAACACAGTATTACAACCAAACTGTTATGACTGAGTAAAATGCTTTCTGCAGTGACATGAGCCATTCAGAAGATCCCTCTTCAACAGTTATGAACTTTTAAATAGAAACTCAGGGTTCTTCTTTGCAACAGAGGAAATTGGAGAAGGGCCTCTTTCCACACAAATATTAAGGGGGGAAAAAAAAAAAAAAGGACTACAATGAAAGGATGCTTTCTATACTGAGAAATAAATAGAACCAGAAAGTGAACCAGAATGGCCAATTTTGTCCCTACTGTTTCCTATGATCCCAATACTGCAAATACATACGTGAGTTTAATGAAAGCATTCATATATAAAGTGGTACTCAACCATGAAATTGTTCACCAGATTAGGGCCAGAGTCCCTGATCCTGCCATCAGATCTGTGCAGGCACATCACAAAATCACTGTAGATCTGTGATAAAGTCAATGAGGTCATGCTCCACAGGGATTCAAGAGTCTATCTTTACAAGTCTCACTACAAATCTTGTTCCTGTAAAGTTGATTTATTAACTGTAACATCATACTTCACTATAGGCACATATAATATTTGCATTCTTTTCTCTCTCTCAGAAAAATTACTAAAACTTACCTCATGGATTATATCCCCTTAACTATTTTATAGTTAACAACTCTGTGTATTTCATAAGCAAAAATTCCAGTTTCAAATTACTTTTATAGAAGTCTGATTTGAAAGTCAACCTGGAAAGTATTTTCAAGATTCTCAGTGGTTCAAAACATAGTATCTACCATAACCTTACAGTAAGCTTTGTGTTCCCCTTCCCAAGCCAGAGTAATTGTGATGGGTCATGCACTTCTTTTGGTGTGAATTATGGGCACCTCTGCTTTCTTGGCAGCGTATATTAGCCTCTGAAGAGTTACTGCTACATCTGTGTTTTGTTACAGGTCTTCTTCCTATTTGGCGCAACCGTAGTTTGTGCAATTAATGCAACAGCACTATGAAGATGCCCTTTTAACTTAAGCAGGGGTCACATTTAAACAGCCTATAATGAGTAAGTGCAAATTTTCATCTTTAAGCCAAACTTAATTTTGATTTCCCTTGATTATGCCAATCCCCATTTTTCTCTTAGTGCACAGGTCTGTATATTATTTTCCACAATAATATACATGGGAATGAAATGCTCTGTTTGTTCACCTTGTAATTTTACATATTTTCTAAGTTATGTTAACATTTACGCTGTTTGGAATGGTATTAATGTGAAGACTCAAAAAAGCCATAATTTCAAAACCTCGTTTGTTACACAGATATCCAAATATAGGGATTTCCGCTTCACTTCCCTGAAGTGAAACATTCAGTACATACTCAAAAGCCCATGTTACCACAATTGTTTGTAACAGTAAGGGATTAATTTGGTAGAAAATTCAAGTAGACTATTATCTGTTTGCCGTAGCTTGTGTTACATAATGTGCATTTCACATTTAGTGTAAGGTTTAGATGTGACAGTTCTAGTCAGCCATGGATATCCACATTCCCTCCAGAGGCTTCCTCCTCATTACTTCATTTTTCACCACCTCTCACAAGACATTTGTTGTTCAGCTGTTCTTATTAAGAGCTGCATGTCTCCCACAATTTGTGATCTTCAGGACTCATCTTTCATCATATCAGAGAGCAGATGGAAGTTATAATTCTTTGGTTTTTCCAGGCATGTGTTAAGCAAGTCTGAAATGAGTCACTTAGAGATATTAGCAGAGCAGTCAAGCTTCTTACAAAATCTCTGTTTGGCATATTGTGCAGAAGTAAGACTTTCACTTTTACAATTTATGAGGATAAAGAACAACATATTCAGACAAAGCAACTCAAATCTATGTTTCTTGTTATCAGAAAAATAAAAATGCTTTAAATCAGCATATTATTAGATTGTACTTCATTATTTTGTTAAACATATATGTATCATATACATATCACATGCATATATGCACCTGTGGATGCATGTACCTAAGTAGAGTTCTTGAAATACCTCCTCATAATTATCTCCAAGATAAATTTCCCCAGATAAATTGGAACCTATAATGCAAAGAATTATAGGAAGACTACCTTAAATTTCTACCCTCATTTAGCATAATAAACATCAAATGAAATAAAAAAGAATACTAAGATGGTACAAGGAGCTTACACAGGAAGCTGGGAGGCTGTAGTCCAACATTTGCTCTCTATTGATTAAATGTTTGTTCAATACTTTACTGATGTAAAGCATTATGTACAATCAATGTTAAAAATTAATGCCAGAAGATCTTTAACTCTAAATTCAGAACATTTATTAGTCAATTTAGTATTCCCAGCATTACTAAGCTACAACTTAACCTTCCTTAATAACTTTCTAGAGTGCTGTATGCACATACCGCTTACACTATGCAACAAATACGAATGATCCATATGTCAACAGCAGTGA
>JAPSGF010000089.1:604412-659100 GCA_035772895.1 Perdix hodgsoniae
TTACACTATGCAACAAATACGAATGATCCATATGTCAACAGCAGTGAAGATAAATGATTTTACATATAAGAATGTATAAAAGTTTGAAACAGGACCTTTCTCAATGCATGCTATATAAAACTAACAGCGTGTATATTCTCATTTTGAAAAGTAAAACGCATTAAAAACTTGGTTAAAAAGAAAGAGTTCACACCAAATTATCAAAATCTACCACAACTTTTGCTATAGTAGTATACCAAAAATGAAAGTCTGAATTTAAATAAACTGAGTTCTATTCCAAATACACTATGGATACTACACAGTTTTGCAGTAAGATATATTTAACAACATCACTGAAGAAATGGTTGAAGTTAAGAACCATACATGAAGACAACTAAGCAGAGAAAAAATTGCAATATCCTGAGATTTCCATCAAACTGGTCAAAAATGTTCAACAAAGCCTTCATCCCAGCAATAGTATATGTCACAACTTCAGAAATATCTCATTAATTATAAAGTAAATGCCAGTATTAGGAGGATAGAAGTGTGAGCCCATGCACGAATCTATTATGGACTAAAAACATCTAATAAATTCACAGGGTATCTACCAGCTTTTTAAAGATCATCTTACAAACAATTTTTACCTACACACTATAAAAATTACATTATTCTAGAGGACTGCAAATCAGCCTGAGCATTCCAACCACAACCTCTCATCTTTTGATGTTCACCTTCTCCTGTACGTTTCATGTTATCCCTTAAACCATCCACTTCTTTCTTAACCTGTTGAATCCCTATTCCCTCTTATGTTCAAGCAAAAGAAAGCAAAATTGTTTGATAAATTTGACATGGTTTTAAATACAGTGTATACAGCTATTTTTTTTTAGTATTTCAGTATGATTAAGTATATATATATATATATTTTTTTCCCCAACAGATCATTCCCTCAAAGTTTCGCCTCATTAGGAAGGCTGTTATTTCCTTTGTTCTCAATGAAAGTGAAGCCTAAAACATTCTTAAGAGAAGAGGCACTCAGTTCAACAAGTCCACTGCCTACCTCTGGGAGCAATGAAAGAGGAGCTAAATTGCCTTCAGGGGAGATCATGGTTCCTTATACTGTCCCAAGCTTCCACCTAACTGAAACTAATTAACCATTTTACTTCTAAATTCTGCAAAAATGAAAACTCCATTCAAAGAGTCAAAGTTGAAATTCCAGGAAGGATACGCTGTTTTTTCTACTTGAAACAAATGCTTTGGTGCCCATATTAAAAATGAAACTTGCCATATATTTACCTATGAAATTACAAATAGGAAAAAAGCCTACTTTTTTCTTACAGTGCACACTACAGTGCACTGTAAGAAAATACATTCCTGTATCAGCACTTACAGTTTATAACTTGGAGTAGTTCAAATCTGAGTAACTATGTTATCCAAGAATGTATGGGAAGCAAGGAAGCAGGAGGACAAAGACAGAATGGGCACACCTTTCTCCATGAAAATGTGAGGAGAATTCTCTCTGGGGTTTTCTTAACATGAACTAAGAAGAAAGAAAAAAGTCCCTACTTTTGTGTAAAAAGTATCCATGTAATCCAGTGAAAACACCAATTTCTAAGCTGGCCAAATCTGAAGAACAAAGGGAAACAGTTTAATAATCTTGCAGATAACAAGCCAATTCTACTTTGTGCTACTTGAGCTACACCTATAATTATGCAGACCAAATCCTGACACAAGTTAATGCAGTTTTCCTGCAAACAGTGATGCATACCTTGCTGGGAGTATGAAGCCTCCTTTTCTTTATTCCTTTCTGAACAATCACATTAAAGAACATCTATTAAGCAATAAAATTGAGGAGTCAAAAGGCTGGAAAAGTGAAGCTCGACTGTGCACAAGTCCACCAACACCATTATTAGAGTTTCAGATCATGAATAGCAACCACTCTCCAAAGCAATAAATATTATCTTCCAGAAGGAAATTCATCCAATTTTATATTACTGCCCCTTTACAATTGCTAACTAAAATATAAGAATTCTTCACATTTTGGACGTATTTCAGATTGACTGAATTCTGGCTATAGAAGAAATCAAGGACTTACTACCTCGTAAGGCACTTTAACAAAGAATCTTATACTGAACACGATTTTTTTATTAGTTTACTTTTCCAATAAACAGAGCGATCTGGTTTATTAGTCCACTGTGTTTAGACAGGGGATTTCAGAGTAAATGTCAGAAACCTTCTTGGTCTCCTTTTAGCTTTCACATCCAATAGTAGTTTACTCTGTCTAAGCACTCTGCAGAATTAAAGAGTAGTAAACAACAGCATTTCATTCATACTTGAATGTCATGTACACAAAAAGCAAAATTTATTGTTCTAACAATGACTTTATGGAAAAGAGATGCTCTTCATTTCCATATCAGTTATGAAAAGCATTCTGTGACCACTTAAAAGAAGATTTTTCTAGTTTTAAGAAGCAATCTATGCTCCAGGGACAAGGGTAGTTACTTACACGCTAAGAAGAATTATATGTCTGAAGAACATAATCTTGTCTCCAAGGGTGAAATTACAGATACAGGGATGAAGTGAACGTTTTAAGGGTCTTCCAAGAGTTTGCAGAACTACTCTGTCCAGAACCACTGCTTCAGTAGAACAGTCCTTAAACATCACTGGCAAATCAGTCCAAGTAGAAACTATGTAGTGCAGCAGACATACTTCTTTATCAAGGGAAATCACATCTAACCACAAAAGTGTGCTTGAGAATCTCTGCTATTAATGACAATGGTCCATAAGACACATGGAGAACCTTAGAGACAAACAGAATAAAGCAACAGAGTTCACAGGAAAGCCATAAAATGCATAGAGATCTAAAATCTGTCAACTTACTCTCATTTATGGATTACATGACCCCGTGGCAATACAATCTGGCATTTCTCCCATGAATTACACCAAATTCAGCATTTTGTAGATCCTGTCTGCTGCTCCCTCTATCCTCTCTGCTTGTATTTCTCATCTCATGCTCTCATAGCTTAGAAGGATATAAAAGCGCCACTGGTTTTGGTTTTAAGCAGAAGTTACCATGAATTCTCCATGCCCTGTTCTACTGAAACTGATAGCTAAAAGACAGGTCTAGAAGCCAGTTTTCAGGAAAAAATATGGAAGGACCTAAAAGCAGAAGATGCCTAGTGATGCTGCCTGCAAAATGCCACAGTAACAACAGCTGGAAAAGAAAGAAAATTGACAGCTAGAAGATTGCTCCATCTCTGACACAGATAAGAGTTAGAGAAGGAATTTCTCTGATAGACTGAAGAGATCATGACTGCCACGACCACCTGAAGAACGTAAGAAAATCAGTTATCAAAAATTATCCTGAAACAGAAAAAACTTGCATGTGTTTAGGTCATCAAAAATCTTCACCTAAAAAGATAGCTTTGTGTGGGTTCCAGAAATTATTTTTTGACATACGCATATATGTTTCATGAAAATAGAATAAAAACAGGTCTTCCTGCAGAATAGTTTTCAATGTGGGAACGAAAGGCCTGAGATTTGTGGTCAGGTCCAACAAACATTCAGTGCTGCCTTCAACAATTTTCTCATAGACCTTCTATGGAAACTGTCAGTACTTAAAGCTGTAAAAACATTCACAGTCCTTCAAGTTCTGTATACTACTAATGACATGTTAGAATTTGAGTAACATTTAAGGCAAGCAAACTCTTCTGAAAGATAGGCACAAAGAAGAGGTAGGAAAGTGGTATTTCCCCCCCTTTCATGTCAGTAAGTGCAAAGATCTAATTTGTTTCTGTGAAATACTAACAGACTGATCAGCCATTTCAAGTGTCTAAATACTACTCCAATTAACCTCTAGAAAAAAAATTATTTATATCACTATGATTTTAGATGGAATAATCTGTATAGAATTAATTATAGCAGTCCTTAACACACCCTACAACTTTCAAGCAAAGCTAAGCTCTGAGTCATACAGCTTTACTATTAAAACATGCTAACAAGTCAGATACAAGCTTACAATAGTGTTTTGTAGCTGAGAATTTGCTCTGTCAGATAGTTATTGTACTCATTTCCATGGAAATAAGTAGGACGCATTACTTTTGGAGCAATTTAAGTATATGCAGCACAAGGCAATTCCTCTTTACTTAATGCAGACCAGGCAATCTCAAAGGTTGGACATTCATGCTACAGAAGATCTTAGCCACTAAGCAAGGAAATCACCTTTCAAGAAAGAATTTCACAAGTACTATCCCTGTACCAGAGATACACAGGTAAAAGAATGGCTGAGCCAGCAGAATTGGAGAGAAGCCACTTCTGGTGGTCAGAAGCTCATTGGTAGGGAGGATTCTAAAAATCCTTTCTGCTCTGCGGAATTACATTTACACACCAAGTTTCCTATAAAGGGATGAAAAGAAAGCCAGAACAATATGCACAAGGGGACCAACCTGCTTCTCTCTACAGAAGATCTCAGCTCTAATCAAGATAAATGAGATTTTAAAAAGAGATAAGGAGTCTCCTTAGGACACTGTTAAGAAAGAAAACTCACTGTACAGTGAAGTGTGTGAATTTTGGCTCAGAGCTACCATAGAAATGATTTTTCAAAGCACACAGGTTTTCCTCCAGAAAAAGCCATAGATGCCTGAAAAATGTACAGACGCATATATATGTACACACACACACATATATATATATATTTTTTCTGCTTGAAATGCTTTATTCCTGCTGAAATGCCTGCAATATTAGAAGACTGGTAAACACCAGTTTTCTTTCCAGAGTTACCTGTAATGGAAACAAAGCATTTCTAATTCTAAGATATTTTTATTAAACTTCAAGGCAAGAACATTACCTCCCTGATCCAGCACTTACGTGTCATACAATTGTCTTTCCAAATCCAAAATGTGAAACTAATGAATTCAGAGGCTTGTTAACTTAGGGAGGAAAAAAAAATCCAACTGCAAATCTCAAAAGAAAATAAAAATAGAATTTCTTTTTTATCATATGGAGGAGCTGTGTTTAGCCTCAGTATGAGGAGACACAACTTTCAAATTCAAAGCCAGAATAGTCCTTTACTTTTCTATTTATATTATTTTTACTAAGATATACACTGTCAGTATTGCAAGCAGTTACAGCCTGCACCTCGAGTCACTTCACATTCCTGCTGCCAAATGTGATAGATCCTTTTCCCTTCAC
Source organism: Perdix hodgsoniae (assembly GCA_035772895.1). Taxonomy (NCBI): domain Eukaryota; kingdom Metazoa; phylum Chordata; class Aves; order Galliformes; family Phasianidae; genus Perdix; species Perdix hodgsoniae. The sequence continues at coordinate 609,579 of JAPSGF010000089.1, forward strand.
TAGCTTGATAAAAATCCAAGCTGTGGTAGTTGATATTAATACAATTTAATTTTTCTGTATCAATGGAAATAGAACTTCTGCAACTGTTCTCTGAAGAATAAGGATGCTACTGTATAGAGTAATGTGCACAGATACATAAGGAAGTGAAAAAAAAAACAGTTACCTAAAGGATGTTTTCCTTGTTGTTTTACACAAACAGGAACAGATTCAGTAGACAAACAGGCTAAGACTCACTCTGCTTGAATACAAAGCATTGATATTAAGAGAAAAATTCATATGCACTCTTCTTCAGGACAGCGCTGCAGATGGGTTCTCAAAAGGGCACTGTTACTGTTTCCTCAAGAGTATTACAGATGTATGAAGTCCAGCTGTAGATATTTAATTGCATTAAAACACAAACAAAGCAGGTGCTAAAATGTTATGGCAAACTGAACAGTAAAGTAAACCTCATCATTCTAAAAATTTTGTCCAATTATTAGCGTAGAGGATAATTAAATAGCATCATTTTTCTTGCAAGTATAGTTGAAATACTGTGAAACTTGAAGAAAAGTAACAAAACCTTTCTGTGCATATTTGCTGTACGAGTTAATCCCTGTGTAGTATCAACTATGTTGTTTGAGGCAGCAACATTTCACAATTAGTAAAGCGTCCCCAAACACCTTCCTCCTTCATCAAACATTCTTAAACCTTTCTTCTTTCACAAAAGCAAAGACAGAAAATATAATGGGTCAGCTTATTCAGACTAATTAGTGTTAAACAGGATATGTCTAGTGTAAAAAGACCACACCTTCAGCAAAAACGACATTCCCAGGTCAAGTGGAAAAACATACACCTAATAAAAAAATCTAAATTGCTAGTATGAAATACCATGCAAGTCTCTTCTACTTTTTGTACTTGGCAATTAGTTTTCAGATATGACAACAGAGCTATGAATGCTCTTCTCCTTGTCCTACAGTCTCACTGGAGGACTGGTATAACAGCCTGGCTCTCTCACAGTCTGTACTGTCAGTGGAATTTTGACTCCTCTGGACATGGGTCAAGATTTCACAAATCATTAATAAATGTAAAATACATTTAATGGTATTTTATAACTATTTGTTAAGTCTGTTAATATGAATTACAGTGTGCTCATGAAATATTAAATACATGCAGGATTTCAACAGTGAGCACCTAACAAAATGCAGACTGCTTTACAAACAGCACATGACACTAAGGAACACATGTGAGTACTTTTAGGTATTAGAGAAGTTTACCTCAACTGTGAGAAAGCAATGCAACAGCTTGTTTTTCTTGTCACATTAAAGGATTAAGAAAGCTATTAGAAACGCCAGGCAAAGTAAACGATAAAATAAACCAAATTTTTTTCTGACATAAGCGTTCATCTTCCTCAATGCAGACTGATACATGCATAAAAGAACAGCATTTTATTTTTCCTTCATCAAACATGACTTTATATGGTAACTTAAACATCACACAGTTCTGTTTCACATGCACGCTCATCTCAGTATTTTAGCATCCTGTAACATCTACCATAATGCAGATGAACTGAGCAGCAAGATGATGTAAATCCGAAATCCGTAGAAGTTTGAATTACTAGAAAGCTGACATCAAGATAATTTTTTTTTATTTGACATTGATTTGGCTACTCAAATTCTTAGTATCAACGCTTAGATAAATAGTGAATCTACTGATCAGTAAAATTCTCATGAGTTTAAAGAAGCTTAGACTCCATTCTGTTTCAGATTCCAAGTGCTTTTGAATTTAAATTTTCACTGCTAATAATTTCAGAATTATTCCACGACAGGTTTCAAGTTTTTTGCTTTTGTTACACACAAGTTTTTTGTTACACTGCAAGTGTGCAATGCCTCCACTGAAGTCAACTGTCATACTGCGGATTCTGATCTCCACAAATTCATTCACTAGTGTCATTCCCTGTGGTCATAAGCTATTCTTATGAAACTATTTCTCCTTCAGTGAGGAATTAAATCTTGATTTAATAACAAGGATTCAAAGCTGTTGAAATGCTGTATTCTTCCAATGACTGTGCATATTATATTCTGTAAAACAGAATAAGTAAAAAACATCATGGAAGTTCTGCTTCCAACAGTTAAATTGCTCTTATTTTGAGGAATGCGCTTTGCTAAGTTGGTTGACTTCAACACCTTTGCAAGTGGAAACTGCCCTTATAATTTTGTTCCCTTCTCCTAACACTGCTTTTCAGTCATTGAAAAAATCATTACTGCGAGTGATCAATGCAGCATGGAAAAAACAATAGTTATTCCAAGCTCCTTTACCAGTCAGCTTCACAGTCTGATCCTTAAGGGGAAGGTATTAAAGAGTTATTGGTCTGTAAGTAAAATATATTTAACATATTAACTGTGTTGTTGATGCATTAATAGCAGTCACAGTTAACTACATATAAGGCAAGATCATTAATCATTTGCATGCTAAAAGACGCCAAGCCATATTCAGATTATGAAAATAGTAATAGAAAATGGTTAATTAGCTGATTTTTTTTTCCAAATTTATATTTGTAAGACATTGGGTTACTGCAGTCTAGTTTCAATTTTGTATATATTTTTCTAGACTAGACAGTATTCCTAAGACAAACCATGAAAACTCTGAAGAGGTTTTGTAACCTCTTCAGTGCCATGAGATTCCCAAACCCCTTCCTTCTACCATACGAATGACCCAAAGGAACAACAGCTCAGCCAGTTTTCTGAGGACTTCCTTAGTGCAAATGAAACCAACAGATGGAGAAGAGCTTAGAAGAGCTTGCTGGAGACAGAACCCAAATTCCTTGCAATAAAACGTTGTAAATCTGTAAATCCGAAATCCATATAAGTTTGAATTACTAGAAAGCTGACATCTCTGCTTGCTGGAGACAGAACCCAAATTTCATCCTAAAACTGGAACACAGTTCCAGATTTCTAGATTGTTCCATGTACATGATGGATAAAAAGGAATGTAACTGTTCCAGTGTTAGGGATCCTACTTTCTAGAACTATTATTTTGGGGGGGGGGGGGGGCAGTTCTTCACAGGCAAAATACCACCACTCTCTACTGTGTTTTAAACCATGCCTCAAACATATCAAAACTGGCATAATACTTTACATGCCATGATTCCTCCTGTTCTCCTGGACAGGAAAATTTATATTACAATTTTCTCTGAGGTACATAAGAATGAGAACACTCGCACCTGAAGTCAGCACTGACAGAAGCCAGGGAGTCAACTGGCATAGAGTATGGGTACGCAGATAGGACTTATCTGTGCTTCCATTTGGCCTGTGCCCCTTTGATTTGCTTGATGTTTCCATGTGGAAGAGTTATCAGTTCATTCTGAATTAATACAGAGGACAGCACTTTGACTTCTGAGATGGGTTACAGAGTTTTCCAGGTGGCACTAAGTAATCACACAATTAGAAAACCTTAATTTTGAAGCATCACCACAAACGTTCCTTATATGTGACAAACCTTCATTCAAAATGCTGTCATGCAGAAATACTTCTATATCACATTTTCATATACAGTTAATGAAAGCATAGTAAAGACAGACAAAACTTACATAGTCATGAAAGGCTTTTGCTTCACTTGAATGTTCACATGTTTCTCGTCTTTCTGGAGCTGCACAGTAGAGATCCCAAAACACACTGCAAGTGAAGAAGTTACAGATGCAGTGAGAAAATCATTACTCCAGTAGATTTTATAGTGCACATCACACATGCATGTTTATGTGTAGAAACAGATACATCCCTTCCTTACCAACAGCTGGAAGCACTTACCTTTATGAAAGAATTTAGGTTGGTAAAACATCTCAAAGGAATCAAGTCCTGTTATCTGATTCTCTGAGGCAAGAGTACTGTGTCAATTTAAAACTACTGCAAGTATGAACTAAGAAGCTAATTTAATATTCAGTGTCAAAGGGTATGAAGCTCTGCATTTAACCTTGAACCGCTGGTGACTGATTTACATCCACAAAGCACTGGAAGGAACAGATACATATAGTAATAACATAAAAAGGCATGAAACTGAGGAGAAAACTGGAGAGTTCTTCTGAAGTTCAATACTATGCCTTCAACAAAAGTTCCTAGAGAAGCACATGTATGGAGAAGAGCAGGAAATGGATGGTTATCTTCTCTTAGAGCTTTTGGTTTACAAGGAATGAAAAGAAATGGTGGCTACAGTCATTCTTTGTCCTATCACTCCCCTTCAGAGTTACACATGAATTCGTCCTAACACAAAGTTTCTAGAATGAAACTATGTGTATATTAGAACAATCGTAAGAACACAATTTGTCAAGAGTTTGTTTATTACTTACCCTAGCATCATAATAGGGAATAGTGGAAAACCTGAAAACTCTACTGTCAAAAATCAAAATTAAGGATAATTCTCGTACCTTCACAGGTACAAGAAACACAGTGTAATAACTAGACTTCCATCACATAGGTAATAAAAATAGAAAGGTCAATGAAGAGTATGCCACGTTTAGAGAGCTGCATAAAACACGGGGTATTGCATTCAAATGGAACTACTTTAAAACTTGTAAATAGTTGTACTCCTGACAGCTGGATATATTCTCCATAATTTTGTATCTTGTAAACACAGACATATTGGACATATTCAAATCATGCAACATTTATTAATATAAATACAATGGCTAAATAGCATTGATTATATTCTTTTCTCCCTGCAAACTTTACACTTTCATACGTGTCTCTGCACAATGAATTTTTACATGAGCAGATAGTGACAGGACAAGGGGGAATGGTTTCAAACTATTAGAAGATAAATTTAAACTAGATATTAGGAAGAAACTTTTCACTCATAACATGGTGAGGCCCTGGCACAGCTGCCCAGAGAAGCTGTGGGTGCCCCATCCCTGGAGATGCTCAGGGCCAGGTTGGATGGGGGCCTGGGAAGCCCCATCTACTGGGTGGCAACCTGCCCACAGCAGAGATGTTGGAACTGGGTGGGGTTTAAGATTTCCTCCATCCCAAACCATTCTGTGATTCCATAATTGCATGATTCTGTGGTAACATACATTGAAAACTGCAAATTATTTGTCTACCCATACGCTGAGCTGACAGAAACTATGCAAATGCAGATACTGAAACACCAAGCCCATGCTAACACACACTGAGTTTCAAAAGGGCTGCTGGTTTGGGTTCATCTAATTACTTCCATATGCTATACCCTTTAATAGAGTGTAGGCAAAAAAAATTAAGCTCACTTCTATATGCACAGTCACTGTGTGTCTGCATATGTTAGGTAATATACATATATATTTCTTTCCAAAGTGCAATTATTTGGGATTTGTATGAGGATCCTTCAAGTTCAGTTTGCAGAAAGATGGTGAACAAAGAAGTGCAGGCCACATTCTTTCCAAGATGTTGTCTTATCGATTCAGTATGTAGTATCTGTTTTCCCATATCCTATATCTGCCTTTTCCTCTATCTTATTTTCTATTCATTCATCCCTTTATAAGAAAATAACCACCTCCACATTCTTTTAACAATGTTCACTTGAGTTTCTTGCCTGCAGCTGCTGGAACTTGCAATTGTTGTATTCTAAAACTCAGAGGAAAAAAAGTTTCACTTACCACCACCAGGAGTGCAAGAATCCTGGGGGCTCCCCCAGTGTGATGTTTTTTTCCCATCTTATCTGAAACAAAACCACAGAAACACACATGTACACTTTTGTGACTACTGTGACTAAAAAACCTTACTTAAATAATAAAAAGGAAGAATAAAACATTTTGTAGTTGTGAAAGGCTTCGGCATCCTCAATCTGGGTGGACATACTATGTATTTTATTATTTATAGTATCTTAGCCAATGACTTTTATTTTGGGAAACTGTATTTTAGAACGTTTTCATAGAATGTGAAAATAATTTTATTAAGGTCATACTTTGATCACTCCACCATTGAAACATGCTTTTCTAAAACATTTTCGAGTTTGCACTAGGAGAAACTTAAGATACAGAACTGATGTTACTGATTCAGCAGGTGGCAGTCTTCTCTCCACATTCAAAGCTAACCAATGCTTCAGTATCCTCAAGGAGTGCTGTACTGTTAGAGGTAGTGAGACAAATACACCCCAGCTACAACCTGTTCTCCCACCACCCAGCGAAAGTGTAAAACTAGTTTGGCTTACTTTGTCTGCACTGGCAAACGTTCTTGAATAGACACACACTGTCTATGAGTTTTTTTCCCACTTATGAAGTCTGGTTTATTCAAAACTGTTTCCAAAGGAAACACAATTTAGAAGTGTTTACACCCTTAACTTCACACTTTTATTGTTAGCAGCTAACTCAGTAGACAACATGCCATGAGAGTATCCAGTCTCGCAGCAATCCTTTACAAATGCTCTACCTTAAATACTATCAACAGTCACTTCATTAATGTTATATAGTTTGTCCTAAACTATAAGAGTAAATAATTTGGAATACAGAAAGTCCAGTACTATTTCTTAGGAGCTTTGTTGCAAAAAGATTCTACAAATTTTACATAACACTGTACAGAAAAGACCATACAGAAGACAGCATCTTGTTAAAATAGAGTGGAAACCAGAGCATTACAAACATTCCAAATTTCTACAGTTACAGCTACACATAGCACTATTTCCTGTCCAATTTTGTTTAAAAAAAGAAATTAAAATGCTATTGTTTAAACAAAAGCCATATTTCATCCAACTGACATAAGCAGTAACTAACAAAATAATAATAATAAAATTTTAAAAATTCAGTCAAATACCTAAACAGTCTTACATGAAAGGTGTTTTAAGTTTTACATAAAAACGAACATAAGCTTACTAGAAAAGGTTGACATAGCGTTCATACTCCAATGAGCACTGAGATTTTTCTAAAAAGAAATGAACTTTGATTCTCAATTCTGACTTGATTACCATTCTGAATTGTTAAGAAATTCAAACAAGTATGTTCTTTCAGGAGTAAAATATACTTCTTACATCTAAAAATGTTCTTTGCACACATACAACCGAATATAATTTCAATATGTTACATAGGTCACTCTGAAGCATTTTCATAGAAACTACAGGAGATACAAAGAGCACAATAACACCATCTGACATAAATTCTCAGCTACACAACACTATTTTTCAACACGGTCACCACCATCTACTGCTATGCGTCTTTGCCAGCAATTAACAACATTAGGCATGCCACACTCATAAAAATCTGCAACAGTGGAGGTGGCCCACTGTTTCACAGCTGCTATGACAGCATTGACTCCAAGACAGCATGGCTTCACCAAGGGCAGATCATGTTGTCCATCTGAGATGGAGCGATGGCAGTGGTGGATGAAGGAAGGGCAACTGAAGTTGTCTGCCTGGACTTGCATATGGCCTTTGACATGGTCCTGCACCACATTCTTATGTCTAAATGAGAGAAATATGGATTTGAAGGCTGGATTATTAGTTGATAAAAGAATTAGTTGGATGGTTGTAGCTACAGGGCTCTGGTCAGTGGCTCTATGTCCAGGTGAAGGCCTGTCACAAGTGGGTCTGTTTTGAGACCAATGCTCTTCAACATCTTTATCAATGACACAGACAGTGCAATTGAGCATACGCTCAGCAAGCCTGCGGATGACACAAAGCTGAGTGGTGCAGTTGACAAAACAGAAGGAAGATATTTCATGCTTAGGGACCTGGAGAGCTCAAAAAGTGAGCAGATGAGAACACAAGGAGGTTTTTAACAAGGCCAAACGTATGGTGTTGCACTCAGGTCAAGGCAATCCCAGATATGAGTACAGACTTGGAGAAGAACTCATTGAGACCAGCCCTAGAGAGACAGACTTAGGGGTTCTGGTGGATAGAACTCAGTAGCGGGCACTCAGCCTGGATGGGTTGCATCAGAAGAAAGGTGGCCAACATGGAGAAGGAAGTGACTGTCCCCTTTTGCTCTTATAAGGCTCCACCTGGAGTACTGTGTTCCTTACTACAGGAAGGATGCAGAGCAGCTAGAGCAAGTCCAGATGAACTCATGGAGATGGTAAAAGGGCTGGAGCACCTCCTATAGGAAGAAAGGTAGAAGGAATTGGCCTTGTTTAGACTGAAGAAGGCTCTGCGGTGACCTCATTATGGCCTTCCAGTACTTGAAGAAAGCTTACAAGCAAGAGAAGGACAAACTGTTCACATAGTCTGATAGTCATAGGACAAGCAGGAATGACTTTAACCTAAAAGATGGGAAAATTTACATTAGATGCTAGGGAAAAATTTTTTACTCAGAGGGTGGTGAGGTTCTGGAACAGGTTGCTCAGGGAGGCTATGGATGCCCCATCCCTGGAGGCATTCAAGGCCAGGTTGGATGGGATCCTGATTTTAGTGGTCAGCAATTCTGCCATGGCAGGTGGATTGGAACTGGATCATCTTTAGGGTCCCCTCCAACCAACACCATTCTGTGACTCTATGAAAATGTTGCCCATGCAGTTCAGTCAAGATTGGCAATGTGCTCCATGGTCTTAAAAGTGGTATGGGGCCTCGCATTATCATGTTGCAAGATAAAAGTTGCCTCTGTCCCCAGCCAGGTTCTGGAAGTTCAAGTCTTCAGCTTAGTCAGCATCATGATGAGTTCATGAGTTCAGAGTTCATTCACTACCTGCTCGAAGCTCTGGTACACCGTGCCAGGGGTGATGTGCAGCTGAGAGGTCAGAGTTGATGATCCCAGGAAATCCAGAAGGATCACCCTTCCGGATAGATAAGCTATCCCAAGAAACACTGCCCATCACTTTACTGTCCGAGGGCTGCATCCTCTTTTTTCTTCAGTGGGGAATTCACATGTTGCCACTCCATGGACCACTGTTCTGACTTCAGCTCATAGTGGTGACACCAGGCCACACCATCAGTAATGCTGAGATCCAGGAAACTGTGACCTTCAGCATCATACTCTCAGGATCTCAATAGGTCCAGACAAACTTGCATATGTTGCCCTTTCTGTTCCTGTATGAGCATTCGTAGCACTCACCTTTGAGTTAGTCCAATGTTGGCATCATTCTTTTCAACAAACAAGCATATTAGCTCCAAAAACAGTTCCCTGCCCTGGTATTAATCCACCAATTCTTGTGGATGAGCAGATAGAGGTGCTCTTCATTCTGTGGTGTGACAGCTGTGCACGGCTGTCCAAAACATGACTTATCTTTCACATTATACTGTTGCCATTGCTGAAATGCACCACCCACCAACTCACTGTGCTCACATCCACTTGTCTCCATAAACATTCAGCAAGCATCAGTGAATGCCAGTGGGTGCCATTTTTTCCACCTGGAGGAATTCAGTAGCACACATTTGCTTCATACTCACTTTCATGTCAAACACCATTCTGTCAGACCGTTCCTCTGCTGCCATTTGTTACTTGGCAAAATATGTAACAGATGATATTGTTGGAAGGTTGCACAAACCAGTTGCATGGCTCTTAACCCCACCACCACCACGCCACTTAACAGCACTTAGTATAGAAAACGTCCTTTTGAAATTGTGGAAATCCTGCCTAAACTGCGCCAGAAAAAAAATGTTAATTAAAAATTGAAAGATATAAACAAAGCCAAAGCCACCACCAAAGCTTTATAAACAATTCAAATGAGCTCCTCTGGGGCATAGCCACTTCCCACATGCATTCAGCATGACTTAGAACTTGCTAGGAAGTTTCAGAAGCAACATAATGGAGAGGTGCAACATATAGTCAAGACCAATTTCTTTTTCCTGAAGTTTCAAAACTCACTGATTTAAGAGTAAAGTTTGTGTATACACAGAAAGCAAACTAAGCAGTATTCACCCTTTTCAAAGCAAGGCTCACTGAATTCCTTATTCATAGGTGTTATATTTGTCCTTTTTAATAGAACACAACTTATCCTCATACATGCATTCAAAGAAGGAACCTGATAGGAAGGTGGAAGTTTTGTTTTAATTCCAAAAAAAAAACCACATCTCACATGGCAGATGAGAGGTCTATCTGAACAAATAGATAGAAAAGAATTATGAAAAATTATAAAATTAAAACAAGAATACTCTTACTGTCATCTGTATCAATAAGCTGCTTGTAACAGCTGGGAAACACCTGTCTTCCTGGCCTAGCCAAGAAAATGGAATTATTCCTTCAGTGCTAGAACCTAACTTCAAGGACAGAAAACACATGATAAGAACCTGCTCTTGAAGAAAACACAACAGTTGCCACACCAAAGAAAAGATTCAGGAGCAGAGCAGTTTATTTTGCTTCAAATATTAGCGTAGCCAATCTGAATACCTCTATTCAATCCTCTGGAGCAAATGGCATGGCTTAGCTAGTAGCACAAGTGCCTTGCCATTTTGCCAGTTGTATGACAATTACACATTTTCAGATGAAATAGTTATTGAGTTACTTCCATCTATTACTTTATGACAAGTTTCCTGAAAGGAAGTTGATATGTAGAGCAAAAGACAAGGATTATAGTCATTTCCAGCATTCAAAGATTCAGGAAAAGGCCAGTTGAACAAGTGGTCCTACACTTTGGAGACTATGGCAACATAGTTTTGAAGGGTGTACTCAATAGGGACCACAACAAAATGGAAAGCATTGTTTGCCTTGTAAATAAGAATGACTAGCACAGATCTTACTGACCTGTGAACCAGTTCTACAAAATATATACCAGATACAAAGCATTACAAAATTGAAGTCATGCTTAAGACAACTATCTCTAAGTCATGAGTGATCTTACGATATCCAATTTAAATTTTCTTCTCTCTTTTTCTTTCCATTAATCTTACTCACTTTACTTGCTAGATCTTGAGGAAAGGGACATTAATCTTTGCCATTTATACTCTTTAATTATCGCTGATAGCTGTGCTACTCAGATAATCCATATGTGTTACTTCTGTTTTGTCCAAATACAACTTTGCAACTTTGGACTGAACGAGTTTTAAAGAAATCCATCCAAATTATTCTGGCAGGTGCAGGCTGCCAGAATAGAGAAAGCAGTGAGCCCAAACAGCCATACTTTTTAAGAAGTGATAAAGCCAATACAAATTTCATCCTATGCAACCTGGACATCTCCTACACCTCCTGAAGTGCTCTCCCATCACCTCAAATCACAACAGGGTAGTTGCTGCCATGAGTGAGAAAAACACAAAGACACATGGAAGAATGCAAGTTTCACATCACCATAAAGTTGTAAGCAGACATTTTTTGCACTGCTCAACTGCTGTTTTGTTGCTTTCATCCTGTCTTGTAATTTTCCTTCTCTAACAAGAACAGTGACTCACATGGGTACAGAGTTGGGCTAAAGCTTTTATATTGTGGTTTTCTCCTTTAGACAGAATGGGCATCACAATACAAGGTTCTATTTACTCCACAATAAGCCACTTTTTTTCCCCCCTGCTGCTTTTACCATTCACCATTTAACTTTGTGTTTAGGGTTACTTTCTCACAGTCATGTTAGTGTACATTTTTCTCAGCCTGAATCTCATTGCATCATTTTAATCTCAAATATTATATTTTCCAGGCTTCCCTGTAACAATGGTAACTGCATTTGGTTCCAACATGTAGCCATTTACAAATATTATTAGCATTGTCTTTGTCTTTACCAATTCAGTGTCTACCCTTACCAATTCAATGTCTCTCTACATTACAATATATTATATTATATCTCTTACCAGTTTTGGGGTAAATTTCAGAATCAGACAGATTTGTAAAGATTTTATACATTCTCAAATTACATTTGCTCAAACCTGAGAGTTTCTCTATAATTTGAGACTGAACTAGGTTTTAAATGCTAAATTTCCAGATACTGTATTGAATGTTTTCCTGAAATCCAAATGTCATACCAGCCACACTCCTGCCAGCTGCTCATTTTGCACATAAATGATAAAAAACAAAATAAGCAAAATGAATCTTGCAACAGTGCATTATTTACAAATGACAACTGTTTCCAGGAAGTCGAGATATTTCTTATTTTTCCATTGCTTTATTAAGGAGGAAAAAAAAAACACAGAAGCAAATTTTTAAAACATAAACTGATACTACAACAATCCTACCCCTTTTGCCTCTATCTGTTCCATGAATTGTCTGTAATTACCAGAAACAGAAAAAACAGAAAATTACCCTCCTATACTCACTCTCCCCTCTTCAATTTCCAAAATATCACCACTAGTGTAGAAATTTTATTCATTCTGAAGGAGGATCAGTTGATGGAGCAAATTTTCCTACTACAACATGCTGCCTGGTTTTCTCACTTTTGTTCACTATTCAACTACTATCACTATTTTATATGTTCTCATCAAAGATATATTAAAAACAATAATAAACCCCAAAGACCTCAATATATTTGGCATATATTTGGGTACTTTTGCATCCCAGAGTAAATGTAGAATATTCAAGAAAATTGATTTACTTTCATCTTCAAATTGGTACATAACTCTTTTAAAAAACAATGAAAAATAACTATTATGTGACGGTAAAAATTCAGAAGTTAAGAGTGCTTAAGAAATAGGACCTAAGTGGTTATATACATAATGGTTTTGCCAGATGAAAAGAAGCTAAGTAGTTAGAAGCATGGTAGGAATATGCAGTGAGATCAGTGTAAAATAGCTGATTGCCATGTTAGTTAGAAAGGATACATCATTCAGATTGGAAATTCCAGCAATTTCACGAAGGAGTACAATGGGTGTGCTCTCCATCACCCACATTTATTACAGAAAATAGATAAATCTTTTTTCAGTGTAGCACCAAATAAGACAACATGGCGAACAAACCACAGCAAAAGTAATTATGCGAAGGCATGTAAAATGACATGGCAAACTCACTTTTGACAAAATCAGAAGGCTACACTAATCAACATAAACAGATATGCAAAATTGTCCTTGCTGTTTATTTTAAACCAACACATTTAATTTCATTTGCACACATGCTGAAAAGTTGTGCAAGAGATAAAAAGAGACAAAGAAAACATACCTCCGATAAAAATGTCTGGGCTGATTTCTGTGCTCCTACATGGAGCAGATATTCATATACGTACAATGCTAACCTGAAAAACAAACAAACAAAAAGACAGTATTTAGAGTCGTGTACTTGTTTGCTTCTCTTTTTTGTGAAGATGGGATTTCAAGAGGTTTGAGTCGCGTGCTATTTCCTTTCAGAAACTACTATGTACCAAACATGTCAAATCTACTGCCTATAACAGAAGTTTTAAGCTAGACATATAGGTCAATCTGAGCTGAGTTGTTTAAATAGAGGTTAATTAAATATTATTAAAACCTTAAATTACTTAAGAGTCAACATTTTTAATGATGTTTGGACAGGTGCCCAGCTAACTAACTATTGGCCTACTGCTGCTCCATACTTGCCCACAATACACCACGCTCATTGTAAATACAATATATTCATACAGCACCACTATTTCTCTGGGACAACTGGAACATGTCAGTCTTAGCAGGCTTGAACAACACCTCACATTTACTGAAAGAACACACAAACTTCAGACTGCAGAAGGAAAAGCAATCCTATCCACATCCCTATTGTAGTACAACCACATATCTACTGTAAGAGAACCACATCTCTCAAGTAAACAGATTTTTCAATTTATTCAAACTTGGGCATCTTTGAGCTCTGATGACAACAGCTATGTAAAAAAGATCTCATGGCTAAAGAAGAGCTCAGGTCCCACTGGACCTTGGGCTGAGAAGGCCACTCCAAAAACCTGAGAAAAGGGAAAGCAAAAGCAGCAAGGCTTCTGTTAACAGAGGCTAGATTTGAATTAGAAAAGTGAGAAAAGTAACACTTCCTATTCTTCAGCTGACTCTCTAGAGAGTCCCCTGTCTGCTTGTACATTTAAAGTCTTTCAAAATGAAATCCCATTTTAATGTTTGATTTAATAATGATGCTCAAAAATTGTCTATAAAACATTTCAGTCCAAGTGAAGAAAAGGAAGTCATACTGCATTTCTTTCAAAATTGCTAGCTGAACTGTTTTAAAGAAGCACACTCTATTTGCACTTACTTTGTGATACACCACCATTCCTATTTGGAACATTTTACTATTCATATCCTGAAATATGTAGCTTAACTAAACAAAGCAGAGAGGCAGAGAATATGTACTTTCCTGTTACTATTCAAAACATTTTGCAATATGAGATAACTGTCATCATGGCACTGACAGAGCAATAATTATTTCAGTATACCATAACAAGTGAATTTTTAAAATGTATGAGTGGGTGTTTTCATTAGTTATTTATGTTTCACACATGCAGTACTGCCACCACTTAACTCTCCAGCGTTGAGGTGGACATGGATGCACCCTTATGAGTTCAGCACAGAAGATCTTTCATACTCCAGCCCCCCAACCCTAAAGAACAACCACATCTGGCAAAAAAAAAAAAAGCCACTTTTCCCTGACTTAATTCTTTCCAGTTCAGCTATCACTCAATTCTTACACATTAAATGGCTGTAGACAAAACCTAAGATCTAAGAAAGATGAAACACTCTCTCTACAACAGCTAGGATGACTTGAATCCCTTCTAACACTTTAAAGCACCTCATTTGTCTTCTGAGATTCCTCTTTTTGTTCTTATCAAAACATGAAGCCTGTAGTCCAGATAAAAGGATTTATGTGATCCCATCCTTTCTACACCACAAAGGCAAACCAGAAAGTAGAAAACCCAGGAGTTTATTGCAGAGACAGCACCTTCCTCAGCCTGCCATCTCTGGAAAGCTTTAGCCAGCACTGCTCTGGGACAGTCAAACTGATTCATGCTACAGGTCTTAGGCTCCCAAACTTGTATTAAGCATGGCAGTGACAGGAGAGCCAAGTTCAGGGCCTACCACAGACACACATCAATCTGGTGGGTGCGTGTCTGATCTAAATGGATCCTTGTCCATCCCCTGCAATTACGCCGTCAGGAAGTCTTCACAGAAGTTAACAGCATTACAGCTTCATTCAGAAATAAATGCTTTTACCACAGAGATCAAGAGAAAGATACTCATGTTCTACTGCATTAGTTGCAGCAGGAGGATCAATGGAAACTGACGCTCTAAGGAAAGGCAACAAAGAAATCAAAAAAGACGCATCAGAAGGATTAGTGGGGACAGTGACTTTAACTACCCCGCAGGAAACACAAGGAGGATATACAAATGGCCACAAAGCAAGTGTGCCAAATTAATGAACTGGTATTGCACGTCTCAGCAGAAGACTAAGTAAATAGTAGTGAGGTGGTCTTCAACACCAGAGGACTTGGGTTTAAAGTGGCATTTTAAAAGATAGTCTTCACCCATTAAGCTGATGTGAGAAACAGTGTAAAGACAGCAAGCAAACATATGTTAAATTTTCACATATGCATACTTGTTGACATGCTATGAGAAATGTGAGGAAAAAATATTTCTAATCAGTTCACCACAATGCTGAAATAATTCTTCTTGAAGACATGCTGCATGCCAGAGCTCCCACATCCTGCCAAGAGACCTAGATCACACACTCATCTAAGACCTAATAATATATTCATTACACTAAAAAAAAAAAAAAAAAAAGTTATGTCATTTTGGTGAGTTCTTGTGTTTTTCATTAAGTCAATGCTCTAATTTCTTAAGTTATTCATACATTTTACAGGAGAAATATCAACTTCATTTTGTGAATTACCACATAAGGGGTCCTGGTCAACTAATTTTTGCAAGAATATCTCCAAAAAATAAACAGTAACAGCCCTAAGAGTGCTGTGCAAATGACTTGCTACATGTCATGGTGGAAATACACAATTAACTTTGGGAAGACTTACATCCAAGCTTTACGGCTGTATGACAACTGATTAAAATCGGGCAGAAAAATGCTCCCGATTTCAAGTCCAAAGATTACAACACCCAGTTTCCCATAAAAGGTAGTGAAAGCTGCAAGCATCACGAAGATGTTCACCTGGTCTATCTTTGGCACTTGGGTGCTCTGAGTCACACTCCCTCCACCGCCCCAGCAAGCCTTCCTGATGCTCTGTGGGCTACTCATCTGGCTCTTCGGACGAACTCGTGTTGGCTGCATACAGAAAATACTGCAAGCAGCAAGTACATCCTACCTGCACAACTATGTTTCCTGTTTCTGTCTGGTAAACACCCGAACAACTCACAAAAAAAGAGAAATATGAATCTTCAGTGAAATTTCAATGACAACATCTAGTCAGATCCACTGGTGTGGAAGGTGAACCAAAGGTCCGAAGTTACTATCAAAAAGTCTTAGGAAAGAATGCAGGTGAAATGCTATTATCTTGTTTAACTATACAAGATGCTATCAATACAGTTTCTTTCTCTCAGTCTAAGATCACCCAGTTTGGTGTACCGCTATTTCTAAGGAGACGAATAAAAGGATGAGGGCCACGTTTTTCTGTCACATTTAAAAGCTAAGCTTAGAAGAGCAAGGAACTGCAATAATTTAGCTTCTACTTTTTCTTGTAAGATGTCCAATAAACCTGCCAGAAGTAGGCAACTATTGCACACAGCTTCGTGCAGGTGAGAAAAAGTATAGTTACTTTCATTGTTTAATTCGCCACATGTCATATCTAATACATATGTATTTTAACTGAGAGTACACTTGTGTATAACCATTATCCATAAAGTTATAAAACCAATGTGGTAGAGCAAAAGCCTGCAGCTCCCCATATTTGGCAGTATGTCAAAGCATGGTTCAAGTATTGTGCCTCTTCTAACTCCCATGGCAAGCTTACTCTGCATTAAGCAACTGGTGCTCCTTTTTCACTAAGTCTGCAGTAGTGAACTACTGCATGCTGCAGAAATGTCCTTCTGCCAGCAGCAACCATTATGCTGTCAATATCTGATGCTGGACATAAACAGCAAAGTAGAACTATTAATTGTTGGAATGTTCTAGGCCTGAGTATCACAAAACAAATCTTGCATTACTTTTAAACTTGTAACACCTGGAAAGTTCTATCAAAACACCCTGAAAATTAAAAAATAATAATAAAAATAAAAAAGAACAGTAATTAAAGCTAGTGAATATGCGTAAATCAATACCCATAATTTTTAGGTTGTGTGAAGAAGGATGAGGCAACTGAATAGCATTTAAAGGCATTTCCATTGAGGAGATCCTAAAAGCTTCTGTTTGTTTCATGAGACTTGCAGTATTCCAGAATCGCTACTCTGACCTATAGAGGGAAGCAGCTTTTTCTCTTCCTCTTGTTTCATAAAGGTGTGCAAAAATTGCTTCAAATCCAGAGTGTCCTTGGAATCTCTCTGATGACAAAATACAGACCTCAGTCTCTGAAATTACAGACAGCAGCACTAAATCTGTATTTTAAATACAACAATTAAAAACATCTCTAATTTGAGGCTTCTTGAGTAAACTTGCTTGAATCTATCACTTTACTAGCTTTAAAGCTCTTACTGGGAAGTTGCTTTTGGTCAGTTTCAACTAACAATGGCAAGAAGTAACAAATTTTGAGCAGATTTGCATGCCGTGGCCAAACAACTCCTTTTCCACTATTTAATCAACCATCATTTCCACACACACGCATATACATACGTATATATTCTTCTAACATATTTACATGTCATAATATAATCTATATATCGTTTTTACGTATTTTTTTCTGCAGCACCAAGACAGAGCTATGCCCAAGAATACACGTGTTTTTCCATTTGCTTGGGCAGGTAGGTCAATTAAAGCATCAGTGTTGCAGAGAGGTACTCCAGTGCACACCTTCATGCATCAGCCCTCCTGAGCATGATTTATGTTGTTTGTTTAGATTGAGGCTCACAGGCTGCTCTTTCAAAAGTCTCCAACCATGCCAGTCCACAGTTTCTCTCCAGCTCAAAAACTACTTGGAGCCAGTGCTGCCTATCCTATCTACAACATGGTCAGTTTTCTTAGAAGCACACACATATTAGGCAAAGCACAAACACTGGTCTAAGGAAACAGCATTTCCCAAAGGTGGTATCAAATGTTTGTTTAAGTATGTGCCCCTCTTTTTCTGGGGGTTCCTACCACAGCCCTGCAAACGCTCGCAGCATAAAAGTGTGCATACCTGACCGTATTCATACCCAGTCATTTCTCCTTCTCTCTGTATACAGCAGGAAGAGTTCTCCCAGCATATATCCACTTGGGGCTTACGCTTAGTACCTTACCAAACAGGGGCCTCATGCCTTCATCAGGTTGGTGACACTTCTGGAATAAGATGATCCTTCTCTGTTTATTCTGGTTTTACAGAAGGAAAGGCTTCTACCACAGCTCTGGGAAGATGTTCTCAATTCTAGTTACCCTTCTACCTGCTACTTGAAGATACTCCGAAAACATGCTCACTAATGCCAGGCACACCCTCCTTGATTTATGTACTGCTTCAAGTGTTAAAAAACAGTTGTAGCTTACTAAGTGCCCTTTTATTGAAGAGGTATTAGAAACAATGCTGTTGTGTTGGTTTGGTTTTTTTTTTCAGTTTACTCATGCACTCAGAACTCATAGATTTTGCAGGATAATTTCATGTCTTACTACTGAATCTCCCATAGATATCAAGAGCATTAACTGTTTCCAGCAACATGCTAATTTATGTGCCACTATACAACTAAATATTGAATTGATAACTGGTATCTGTCAATTTTCCTTCTTTCTTTCTTTCTTTCTTTCTTTTTTTCTTTTTCTTTTCTTTCTTTATTTCAAGAAATTACATTCTGTAGTGGTATCTGCAGTCTCTCCCAAAAGCATGCATCGCATGGTTTTACATATTCTCATCTGCTAAGCATCTCTTGGTTTGTGCCAAAATGTCACATTGCATAGTGCTCTACATGTTACTTTTGTTTGACTCTGGCTGCGTCTGGAATCCATTTTAATCTCAGGTCTCAGCCTGTAGAGAATACTCCAGATCCAAACCATCCAAAAAAATAACAACAACATAATAATAATCCACAAGCCCAGAGAAGTTGAGGATGCCCTCAACCTTGGAGGCAGGCTTGATGCGTTCCTGGGCAGTCTGATCTAGTGGATGGCAACCCTGCCCACAGCATGGGGGTTGGAACTAGAGGATCTTTGAGATCCCTTCCAATACAAGCCACTCTATGATTCAGTGATACTGCAGTACTGTTAAATCTTCTGAAGATTTCATGTGGAATGGGATAATTTCCACTTCCACTGATTCACAAATTCCCAATGCTTCATAAGAACATAGATTTTCTTGGTGACCTGTAAGGTTTCAAATCAAAAGCTTTGCTTTCTTTTCAACTTATATTCTGCATGCATACACCTCAAAAAGCTTTTCTTCTGAATTTCAGTTTTCCATAAGCAAGGCTTATGCACTTGAAACTGTCAACTTTTTTCTAGCCTGGCTGGTATAACAAAATAATATGCTTCTCTTCTAGCCCACTTCTCTTGGTCTGTCAGATATACAGCATTATTCCCACAGTATAGCTATATGAAAATCATTAAACATCTCTAATGCATCAACAGCTGCAATCATCACAAATAAGCTTTTACTTTCATTTCCAAACGGCAGATGCAAATGAAGAGTGAAACATGCTGAAATTGACTCTGTATTTTCAGTTTCTTATACAATTTCCCAGTGTTCCATTCTTTCAGTTTGCTCAGTAGATATTACCTTTTGTTCCTTAAAAAAAATTATGTGCTTCTGCAGCCTCCTTTTCCCACCTTCTTGCCTCCCCAGCCCGATGTCACTGATCTAGAAAGCTCCAACACTCAGGCACGTCATTTCTAAGGCCACATTACAAAGGGTCCTCCACTCTTGTGCAGGTTGAAGGATCTGCACCCTCTCCCTTCAGTCTCATGGGTCAGCCTTTCTTCTTCTTTTATTCACATTCCAGTTAAATTATCCCAACTGTTCAGCTTAACTATAAAATATGGGAAATGACAGCTTAAAACGTTAAGTGACAAAACACATTTTAAAATGTAACCTGGGAGAATTCAACACCGTCATAAATACATGAGGTTCTCCACTTGCCAGTAATAAAGGTGCTAACTGTGGTCTTCCCTGCCGCTTTCAAATGGTTTAGTAACGGGTTTCTACATGCTATTTTTTTCCCATGGTATGTAATTTACTATAGTTAAAGAGTTTATAGCAATGCAGCCTGCCCTGGCAGTAAGCAGAGCTAACAGCATGGAAATGTCCTAAGGAGAGTCACTGACAGAGTAAAGCATCTGCACAGCCCTTAAAAATCTTGAGTTTAAAGCTATACATTTGCCATAGGATTATCAGTAGGTGGTACCTGGCCTTGAACCACTTGTTATTTATGACAAAAGGTTGCTTTAAAAGGCTGGTATCCTCATCCATCTAGGCTGACACTGATCATGGTAGCACAAAAACTGGGCTTCACTGCTCACATCTTGCACTGAATAGAAAAATTAAGGGACAGAATGTGCCCATGTCTTACGTATTTTAAAATCATGCATGAGGAAAAGTTAAGTTTGTATTTATACACCAGCAGAAAAACAGCAACTGGCTTCTCATTGATCCATCAGTGCTGTGCATAGGCTGCTGAGAACATCACTGCTGAAGTACTGCTTGCCAAAGGCAAGGACTGGGGCTTTTACCAGTTGTTTTCCTGCCTTTTGTCAGGGAATAGAGAGGGTTGATATCAGTATTAAATATGGCGAGCAGGTCCTCAACATCATATTATTAAGCCCCCTCCTGAAAGCTGGAGCTGAGACAGCAGGAAGTTTTATCTCAAGTGAAGTGAAGAAGGGAAAGGTGAGGACTCTAGGCCATAAGACATCTATAGGACACACAGTTCTATCTCCTTTTTAAGGATCAACGGCTAGGCAAAAAAAATTGAGGGTTTTTTTTGTTAGAGCATATAATGGCTGAGCCCACACAAGTTACTAGCAAGCAGCATACTTTTTAAATAGCATGTAAAGTCGCTATTAATTAGTTAAGCAAAGGTTAATTTTTTTTATTTTTTTTTGCAAATAAACACAGATGGCAGATTTTCTGAATGGCGAGCTGAAGTAATGGGCATTAGCCCATTAGAATGGAACAGCTGACCTCAAGGAACTATGGGCAAACATGAAACAGAGAAAGGGGTAGGGTGAAAAAGATGAAGAGACTAGCATGAAGGAGTTACCTCATGAATCTTGAAGGAACCAGCTGGGATGAGAAAACTGAATTTCCCCCAATATCTATCTAAAAAGTAACACTAGAGAGTAGTAAGTGTCAACAATTACAAAATGACAGCTTCTTGAGAAAGGAGGTCTGAAAGCACCAGGGTACAGCTGGCAGACCTCAGGCGCCAGGCAAATTCAGAGAACTGGTGGAAAGAGTGTCCTCAAAAACAGATAACCTGAAGAGAAAATACAATACAATCATAAGGCGATTCAGGCTTTATTAAAAAAACTCGGTGTCAAATAGCATTGGAAGAAAGACAGGAATTAATATAACTCTGGCTTCATCAACAATTCCCTAGTGATCCAAGAAAAAGAAGAAGAAACACAAAAGAAAATAAAAGCATGCATGAAGGAACAATACAAATGTGTACTGACAAAAGCAGAAAGGCAAAAATGCAAAATGAGTTTCATTTACCAAGGACGTTATGATGGCAGCAAGAACAAGCCTCACAACACCAGCAAATGGATTTCTACTACTAAACAAAAAACAAAAAGTGCAAAGAAAAGAGAATATAGTGAAGTTTTAGGTCTCTGTGACTGCTTCTTTTCCACCTCTAGAAAGCAACAAAAGAAAGCTGAACTACTTGAAACAACAACAGAAAGGCACATAAAAGACAAAATAAGAGGCAAAAGAACATTATAGTAAGATAGTGGTTTACAGGCAAGAGGACTGGACAATTCCATCACCCACGCTCAGACAGAAAACGAAACAGCAGGTGTTGACTGGGCCAGCACCACCCCACAAGCCATTAAGCAGACATGCAGTGCTCCTGACCTACGCTGATAAACTGCCATAGGAAGAAATAAAGAACTCCATGAAAGTCGATGTCATAGTTGTGTCATCTGCAGCTCTGGAGTCCAAAGCATTCAAAAGAAGTGATCTGGCTCCTCAAACAAATATAGCAACTCTGAACTGGGGGACGAAGTTTAAGGGCTTTAGAAAAAGCTTAATTTTTCTCTCATGCAAGCAGTGGTGCTCAGAAGTACAGGCCCTATCTTTTGCAGGTCAGTGACAGCCCCTGATGATGCTAAGACTACCAGAAGTGCTTTTTTAAGCAGTCTTCCAGGGTGTGCTGTTAGTTTCAGCACTCTGAACTTGGGGTCCAGCAGGATGACTCATCTGACTGAACCATAAAGCTTCCCTTTCAGAACAATGAGCTGCTACGCTGATCACTGGGACCGGACCCTTGGCTTCCAAGTCCGCTCCCCACGCTAGGCAAGAAGTCCTGCATTGGAAGGCATTTCTCTAAAAGAGAAAAGGAAAACAGTAGCCAGTCACCACCAAAAGCATATAAACAGAAGCTCTCAGGACACACAAATCAATCCTCCAAAGCCTCGTGAGCAGTATTTCTCCTTAATCACTGCTGTGCCCATCCGTGGGTCAGTTGCACACAGTTGGGTACTGCCAGACACACTAACTGTCTGTCGAGTTCTCACACATCTGGATAACCTGCTACAAGGTTTCCAGCATTTGCCTGCAGTTTCTTCTGCTGGCTGATGTAAACGTGCTGAATGGGCAGCTGGAGGTGTTCTCCTGCTGCTCGCCAAACTGGACTGAAGCCAAGAAGGATTATACAAGACCCCCAGCTTACTCAACATTTCCACTCAGCCACTACAGCAGATAAGCTCAAGCACCCAGCTGCAGGCTAGGGCTCACGCATGACGGGTTTGCTGAACGTCAACTGCTCTCTCAACATGCTCAGGGAAACTGCTAACCAAAACACACGTATTTTGAAACTTGCAGATAATCCACTTGGACTCTAAAGGGGAATTTACTGGAAATACATTCTTTTGAAATGCAGGTCATTAAAAAATACTAGTTTCAATTTCTTCCAAAAAATTTTTATAAGGAAGATGCTTTCCAAACAGAAAGAATTTTTATCCGCTTAAAAATCAGACTAAGTGTTGCACCAAAGAAAACCAAAACAAAACAGCAACGATGAAATCCTGCACTTGTGAAGTTATCCTAAAAACGTTGGACCAGCAGTCTAGAAAATGTTAATGCTGAGTCTCAAAATCGCTGATGTTTGTTGGTCTTCAAAGGGAAGAAACCAGATGCTAGACAACAGGAGTGAAAGGATCTGATTCCACACTCACGGCTGACATTAGGTTAAAAAAGAATGATAAAGTGCTGTATTTTCTCAGAATTAAGAGAAAATAAGTAAACTATTTCTCAGACAAATTCTGCAATTCTGCCTGACCATTTATTGTTTCTAAACTCAAACTTAAAAGATAAAGGCATAAAAAAATTACAGTCCTGTCTGCACAGGACACACTTCAGGCTGATTATTTTACTCTCACAAACAACGAATACATTTCTGTACAAAATAGTCAGTTCAGAAGAACTTACCTTACTATTCCACTCTCCTGTGTGCCCAGGTCCACAAATTATATTTTCACAGTTTTGTAAGTAGGCATTACCAGAATTACTAGAATGAGAATTGTCTTTTGATGCCATAAATCAGTTCAGACTTCCAAGTTAACATTACTGACTTTTCACAGGAAGAAACGTCAGGAAAGACAACATGTAAGCCACTTTTGCCAATATTATTGCTGAGATGCAATGCAGCAGCATGTACCCAAAGCAGGATGGTGAGCAGTCAAATGATAGATTTCAACAGGCGAAGGTGCCAGAGCATGGCACTGGTTCCAGAAAAGGGAAACAAAACAAAACAACAACAACAACAACAACAAAAACCAAAAAGAAAAAAAGAGAGAAACATCAAAACCATATGGGGTTCTTAGAAATGAAACAATTCACGCTCCCAGAAGTCATCACTGAGGCCTATGCTTCATAGGCTGATGCACCTCAATGCTGCATACCTAATTGATAAAGCTGGATGGATGTGGGAGCAAATCTTGAAGTCACTAGTGCTCATGGTGTTCTACAAACTCACCCCATTTCCAGCACGGCAAAGCAGCACTTATTACCATTTTCTTACTATCAGGAAAAAATAGCGAAGATGTTCCAGTGAATCCAAGGTTTACGATTAAGAAATGCTGATGAGTATTTTGCAAAAACTTTGCGCTTGCAAGATTTTCAGAACGCATTTACCAAAATACAACCAGTAGCATTTCACCTAAACAACCTCTGTAATAATATAAGTAATAAATTTGACAATCAAAATGCACTTAGAAACACTTTACTGAATGTAAATACTACTTTGCCTTGCTCAAGTTCAGACTACTAAGGAGTATTTTTAATTTCTTCTCAGTGACATTTTAAAGAATTTTGACCAAACTACTTGTGAGCATAGGAAAGATGATTAAAAAGACTTACACAACTTTCATATTTTTCATTTGACAGTTAAATACAAACACTGATATTCAGCAAATATTTGCATTTGAGAGGCTGTTTACACACTATCTGAAACAGACTTGAGTTATTTATATGGCATTAAATAGATCTGATGTCAAACCACAAAGCTGCATACACACACGCTGCTGCTCCATCCTTCATTCATTTCCTCATCATTTCTTCAATCTACCCGTTTGTTACCAGGATTAAAAAAAAAAACACATATAATCTTGATTTAGTCTGGAAACTCTTAAGAGCACTTTCCAACATAAGCGGTTGTCTGCTCAGCATGTGAGAACTACAGATATCAGAGA
The DNA here is from genome assembly GCA_035772895.1 of Perdix hodgsoniae. Taxonomy (NCBI): domain Eukaryota; kingdom Metazoa; phylum Chordata; class Aves; order Galliformes; family Phasianidae; genus Perdix; species Perdix hodgsoniae. The sequence continues at coordinate 634,270 of JAPSGF010000089.1, forward strand.
GTAAGAACACTGCCTTGCTCAGTTTTATCCTAAACAAGACCCTGCCGAGCCAAGGGAAAAGAACCATTTTTTATGAATGTCTTTCCCAATGTTATCAGAAACAAACAAATCAAAGAATTAAAAAAAAAAAAAAGGAGGCAAGGAAAAAAGGTTTTAGGACTTCTCCAAATATATTTTGCCTGGTGACTCAAGTATCAGCTGCTTAAAAAAGGGAAGAGTGTTCTCTCAATTAAACTATGTATTTCTTTTCACTAGTTTACATAAATAAATTAGGGAGACTATGCTTTTATGTTTTCTGCACAGAATTATCCAGAAAGGCTGAATGCAGAATTTCTCAAATGCAACTACTTTAGTTTAACAGTGCATCACAGTGAAATGATCACAAAATGATACGTTTTGGTTATTTAAAAATTTTAAATCATAAATAGAGATTCTTTCATTTTTTCCCCAAATTAACCTAACGAAAGTTTCCAAATTACTGCAAAGCTATGTCAAGAAAGTCATATTAAACTTGTAATTAATATCATTAAAATGAAAAGAAAGATAACACTTGTGTTTCATTAGCAAACTCTCTTCTCTCTGTATTAAACGTTCCTTTGAAACAAAATGCAAGACAAAATATCTTTCAGTCCTCACTAAAATCAGTTTAAATAGATGGGCTTGCAAATCCTGTGGGTTTGGGGGAGTTTGTTTTTTTCTTGTGACAGAATGATAGTCAAACCATTGCTACCAAAGAGGCTATTTTTGAAAGTCTTTATGGTTTGAAAAATTCTACAGGTCACACCCAAAGTCAGATATTGTCCTGTTTTCATCTCTTTCACTGCACAAGAGGTGTGATTCCATTATGCCCTAGAAGCGGGGGACCCGATGAGCTTAGACATTTCCCTGTGCAATAAGCTATCATCACCAACCTGTCTCAACTCCCAGACCAACCATCACTTGGTTCTGACTAGGGCATCAAGGCTTCATTTTCACTGAGTGACAAACAGAAGGGTTAATATCAGAAGAGAAACTGTAAGTATGTAAAACTTTCTCTACAGAGCTATCCCAGTGACAAAAGAAGGAAGGTAAAAGCAACAAAGGAGACAACAGTGGGATAGCACCAGGTTATGGTATCTCCTCTTCTGTTCAACAGCAGCAGAGTTGCCTTCCCAAAGAAACACAGATACAGGCCTTCCCAAAAGGCTGAACTTTCTTAATCTGCATCAGGGCTAGAAGAGACAGGCCAGCAGACGAACTATGCTTGAAACGGATGACAGCAGCAGTTACCATTAAAGAAAATGTGATGGGTCCACCTCCCCCATGATCAAAACAAAAAAGCTTCATGATGTCTCCTCATTCTTACTGAGAAGAGAATTCTCCCACTGAGGAGAATTTTTCTCCTCAAAAGAAAAAAATTAAGAATACGTTCACAAGACAGAGCATGAATATATACACAACTCTTGCATTAAAATCATGAATTAAAAAAACCTTCCTTTTTAAACACAAATTAATTCATGTTAGTAATACTTTTTTTCTTTCTTCTTCTTCATTTTCAAAATGAGATTTGACTAAATATTGCACTCAAGTTACAAAACAGTGTTTTAAATTACTGATGCTCAATTCGATCCTGCAGTTATTTAGAAAGCAAAACACTTTGTTTTCCAAATTTCCTCTTACTTGTATGTTACAAAGAGACAGCTTGTCAGCACAGCACCAGGCTTTCACAGCCCTGGATTTTGCTGTCACCTTGAAAACCTTCCGCTGCCTCATTCCCTTCCCAGCAGGGTTTCACTGGAGGGCTACAGCCAAGGGATGATATTATACATTAAGGTATTTATAAATGTGCATGACGTATTACATTTTTAATGCATGTTTTAACAAACGGTCATTTCTTACAGACAGTGCAACAGTTAGACAAAATGCTGCCTCCAACACCTTCTACTGGTGTGCTTACTGCCATATATAATACACTCTATTCATGCCTGTAACCTATTTAATAACGTACATTAATTATTTACTTGCCCTCTATAAACAATTTATAAATGTACCCTAACCATTAAGTGTGACTACTATGGCTTTACAGAGATGCTTATTTCCACAACAAAACATTCTGCAGTATTTTAACTGTTGCATTAAGAAGTAAGTCCTGCTTACAGAAAACTTAATACACTAAAGAACGTAACAGTAATACGCATTTTGTGATATAACAGCCTAATGAAATAGCACAGCAATTCCTTTATCCGAGTTCAGCAGTATGCAATGGAGTTTACAAAAGTGTATATGAGTTGGTTAAGATTCCACTGCAAATGAAACTAGAATCCTGCTTAGGTACAATAAAATGTTATCCCTCTGTCAGGCAGCTATCAGATAAAATCAGTTTTCCACTTAGGACATCTAACTACCCAATTTTGGGAGCAAACGAGCTGCTACAGAGACAGGCAGTCACACCAATGAACTGAAGGTGAATTTTAGCACCAATTTCTCAGCAGCAGCTAGCCCATGTGCTAAGTTCTTCTGAAAATCCCACTCTCCAGTTGCATGATCTGCACAGGCTACTCCAGGTACACAGCTAAGATGACAGGTTGCTGCCCACACATTATTTATAGAACTCACGTGCATCTTCTTCACACCCACACTGAGCTAACACCACTAGTGCTTCTTGCCCCAGCACTTAAGAGCTCCTCAGTGACCCTCCAGGTAATGGTCCTGAACACTTAGAATCATCATTCTCTCTCTCAGGTGTAGGTTGAGGGGGTATCAGAACTACCCTCAAACCATCCCAGCCAAAGATCCCCAAAATCTCCTTGATTGACAGTATGAAAGTCTTAGGAATGTGTCTCATTACTCCCTGATCTGGGAGGAAAAAAAGAGAATTAAATGTAAATGCTGCAATTGGTACTGTACGTTATCACTCCTGCAAGGTAGTTAACGTTCTATACATTCTGCCATCAGTAATTCATTTACTATGTGCAAGGTGCTCTGTTGATTCCTGGTGCAGCACTGGACAGCCCTTACTGCTAATATTTTTCTTCTCACGTAAGAGCTACATGAAATTTAAAGCAAATACATACTGTGTAGCAAAAACTGTAAGACAAATTCCTTAACAACAAAACAAATACTTTCAGTAAGTTCTCAAATCTGTTGTCTGCACCCCACCTCCCTGAGATTCTTCTCCAGCTCAGTTAGTGAGTAATCAACCACAGCTCTGTGACAGTGCCTAAACTTGTGGTTTTGGCCGTTTTGTTTTGTTAAACTCAGAATTTTCCTTACAACAAAAAAATCCTTCTTGAGTCACATTAGGACATCTAACGTGAGGATGCTAAGATATCAGCTTCTAACATGGGAATCACTTGTAGGCTTGCAGAGCACTTTGCCTATCTCCGATAGCACAATCTGCCAGAGAACACAGCAACAAACTACAAGCAAATGCCAAAAATCCCCCACCATTACCCTGGTATCAGAAAGAATACAGCACAGCCTCTTAACTCCTTGTTCCCAGCAGTCTGGATTCATTCAGGAAAAATACATAGCACCAGGGGAAAATAAAATACAAAACAAAGGCCCAGAGCACAAAATTAATTCATGGAGCTCAAAATTACTCATCTATTTTATGTCAATTAGAAACTGTAAATCACATTCAAGGCTGCTCTTTGTGCATGTGTGAAAAATGCCTGTCTTAAATAATAAAATGTCCTTTTCAGATCTAAATTACATCTTCTATACCATCTCACAACACAAAAGCAGGGAACAGCGAGGGAAAAAAAGAGTTCTTGTACATAAGAAGTTTGCATGAAAGCTGACAAAGGAGCGACTACATAACCTGAATAAAGGAGAAAACAAGTGTAAATTTCATAAGGAAGACAGACCACCACCCCTAAGGTGTTTTTGTTTGTGTTTTTTTTCCTCTTTTTTTTTAAATACGTGTGTTTTTGTTGTTGTTGTTGTTGTTTGTTTGTTTTTTAAAACACTGTTTTGTTAGATATGTGAGGAAAAAAGAGAAGCAAGCAAACACAGAAGGCAACACACGTGTAAAAGAGGAAAGCGCAAATGATGGAGGACAGAGAGAAATAATCAGAGTGATACATAACATTACATAGCATCATATTTTGGCCAGACATGGACAGAGGTACCAGATGAAGGTTCAGACAGTTACAGCAGCAGAGAGGAAAACAGCACGAATGTTCTGACAGCACTGGGTGCAATCAGATGCCTGGCAGTTCCCCAGCCGTATCCACTGACCACACATTGTGCGAACTGGATTCCTGTGTGACTGAAAATGGAAGTTCTGCCGCCCTCAGCAATAAAAGTGCACTTCCACCTTGAGTGGAATGTCAGGGTTTGAACCTTGTGCAGCTTCAAACCTTACATGCAGTGAAGAACGTTCAGTTTGCAGGACCAGACAAAAGTCTAGCTCAAAGGATAAACCCAGAACGTGGTATCTTCAACATCCACTGATGACATCTCCTGGTGCGCTGCTATCACAGCAAATTAGGAGCTAATTCAGCAGCCGCTCCATGCAGAGCATACAGCCTATCTTATCTGTACATCTAATCTCATCTTTCTGCTGCTTGGCCAATGAGACAATTCTGTGTGGAATCTGGACCTGCTAGAAAGGTCCATGGCACAGTACCAGGGTGCAGATCAGTCCCTGAAGATGCAGAGCACTGAGTAGCTATGAAGGCATCCTTTCTATGTGGAAGGTGCTCTGTTGATTCCTGGTGTAAAGCTGTAAAATGACACATGGGGGAAAAAATGCATGTATTGGAATAACAACTAAACAAGCACAACTGAGATAAAGATCTGTCAAGTTCAGTGTGAGACAGACAATCTGTGCAAGATCAGCATGGTTAAAGGCTGCTCATTGTTTTATAATGTGTTCTCTCTGCTGTGCCTCTGACCTAAATAAGAATGTCCTTGCTTTTTAGAAGATGGTTACTCAGTGGTTCCTTGCTGCTCTGTCTCGAGGAGAACTCAAGCCTTGCTGTGATAATCACCATAAAATGTGAAGGGGTTGCAACCTAAATCCCAGGAATTCAGCCATCTTCCACCACAAAGAAACCAACAAAGTCCAAGACCAAAATGAAATGCCCTTGAAAAAAATGCAAGGCTCAACAAAAGGTACCTAAGCCTGAAATTGCATCCATCAAGAATTTGCAATAGACAGAGATGCAGTTGGAAACACAGTTGATCTCTACAGTGTTCTGTCACACTATTCAGTCTCTCATTATCATAAGAAATATGCAGGGGGAAAAGGGGAAGAAGAGTAGTTGGAGAAAGAAGTCAGCAAAGTAAGCCCTGCTAGAAGCCTGTGGCCCCATGAAGCCTACATTTATAAAACATTTCTAATGAGAACCTTGCAATTTCAGTAACCCTCCCTGCAGATACAACAATCACAGAACAGGAAGATAATCCTTAATAAAAACTTTTTTTCCCAAAGCTTGTTATGGGCATCAGTCATTAGAACTGGCAAGTCCCATGTGATGACTGGGACTTGGTGGTGAGCAGTCTGACCAGGCCTCTACGCTTTCTGTGCATCTCCTTTCCACCACATCTCTCACCACGTCCTCTGCTGAATCACAGTCATGGTTCTAAGTAACCAGATTTGTTGTGGCCAGCAAAGGAAAAAAAAGGAACTCCTTTCAACGCTACAGCATGCACCCCACCTGTATACAGATGGTAACAGCCCTGTTGGTGCTGAGGAAGACAATCCTGGCTCACAGGCTTCTTGCATTGTGCTTCGGAGAAGGGCTAAAATCTGTCTGCACTAGGTGGTGGGTGCATGCCACCAGCCAGACACCGTATTTTCTTCTGCAGGAGGAACTCACAGGCCAGCTCACAGACAGCAGGGCAATCTTCCCCACCAGTGTTTACAGAGCAGAGGGCAGCCCCTAAGACCAGAGCCCATTTCTTGTGGCAGAAGGAGGATTCTGTGGCACATGTTGTTTCGTTATGTAGATCTCAGTGCTGAGATCTACAAAGGCCACGGGACCTGCCCATAGGGATGTCTTCTATTGATACTGTAGGTGGCTTGCTCTTAGCATTCCTGCCACATTACAGCTCTTAGACAAGCTGGACATTTCCCTATGACTGTATGGGAATGCTGCTGCAGTCTGCATTCAGGCTGCAAACCGAGGTCCATATTTAGTATAGTTTACTTTTAACACTTTAAAATTGTATGCAAAAATAAATATCTTCACCTGCAGTTCTTTGCTTCATTTGGAGGACCAATTAGAGAGACAGAGAGAGGTACTAGGGAAAAGTTTTCTCTATTTTAGTAATCTTATACTACTGACTTTAAAAAGAAAAAAAAAAAAGAAGAAAAAAGGTTATTGCTTGATCATAAAAATCTCACATCACATTCAACGGTCAGGCAACATTTGCTTCTCTTATATGAGTTTTGCCATGCCTGTACAGTGACAATTTCAATAATCCACTGAAATATGAGAGCACTTTGAAATTTTCTGGAATCAAAATACAAGAGGTCACAATGATTTGTTTTTATATCCCTCCTTATAGCTATTTCAATAATGTTGTCTAAGGGAATGCAAAAGTAAAGGTTGTCTAGAGACTGAAATTTCTCATGATTCATCTCAGCAGAATGACCTTTCCTGCTGTTTCAAAACTGTTCTTTTTCCACTCAACAGACTAGGAAATAACTTTCTCTATACACACTGAAGAAATAAAAGAGTATGTTACCACTTACAGTGTTAAGATATGCAAGTCTTACCCCCTAAAAGTTGGACAGACAGTTCTACTGAGTTATTGTTTTGGAAAGTTATCAGTCTCTCAAGATTCGGTATCTCTGCATTGCTCAAAATGTTTTGGGTGTGCCTAATACACACGTCAAATGCCTAGACGATCTACAGTTCTGTTCTGATCCGAACGTGGTACGAATGACACCATGTTGAAGTGGTGTCACCACCCTCAAATGAAACTAAAACAAATATGAATATCTGTCCTTGAACTCTGTGATTAGATTTGTGATTTCAACCCCAAATTTAAGCATTCAGTACATTACCCTTAGGTGAGTAACAGGTTCCCTTAATGCTCCTTAATGCTCCTATCGCAAGTATTCATGCCTTATTTCTAAAAACAACTTTTCAGAGCCAACTGGCAGCTCTTCAGGCTGTTGCTTTTCTCTTTCACAAGCATTCTAACACATCTGCAGATAAGAAAGAAAGATAAGCCTCCCTAAAGGGCTTTTTACATTTCATTCAAGGTGAACAATGCAAAGAAACTTTCTCATATATACGCGTTAACTTTACAACAGCGGGACCATATTCAAGCCTGTAAACTGAAACTGAAGATTAACAGTGGATAATTGGTAACAAAGGCTTTACCAAGCACCCTGATGGCCCAGAGCTCAGCTCAGTCCGACCTACCCGGTACCAAAGGATGATTATCGCCTATTTACTCTACAAGGGCTAATGGGTCGCAGTAATGATGGTACATGACTGTGCATCTAATACGCGCACACCCACGTGTGTGCACACACACAAACACACACATAGGAAATCTCTCTGCCATTTTTCCTAGCGGCCGAGTTGCTACAGTGCTCTCCTGTGCTGCGCAGGAAAGCACCGCTTCATTCCTGCTCTAGTTATTTCACTCCCCAGGGCTTCTATGAATACAACAAATGAAATCACATGAACCATGATATTGTCAGATCTCATAAGCAAAGCAAGATTTGGCCTGGTCATTACTAGAGCAGCAGATTTCAAATACACGCTTGAAGCAACTTACACACTTTTTGTACACCAGTCACTCATTGCAGCTTCTAACATCTTCCTGTCCTCCAAATACCTGACCAAACTACTTCTCAGACTGAAGAAGGACAGATAAAATTTAAAAAAATTAAAAAAAAAAGAAAAAAAAAGGCAGAGATAAGGATCCAGCTGCTCAGTTTAAAACAAATTCCACAGGAAGCTCAGTCACCAATATAAAATAAAGTTATTCAGGATAGGATATGCAAGTAATAAAAAAAAAAAAAAAGGAACTGTCCACTACGATGCTAACAGTGCAATCATATTAACCTGTTACAAAACAGTTAAGAGTAATGAAATTTCGACTGTTCTCATTGTAAGTGTTAAGCTGCTCAAGATCTGTGTTTAGCTCGTCTGGTGGCCCCACCGAAAAGCCCCAGCACAGACACATAGCATCCTTAAAGACTGCAGCCTGCTTGCCCTACAATCTCTTGGCAGCGCCAGTCACCGCGGTGCACGCGGACTGGTGATACAAAACAACAGCAGCTTCCTAAAATTATTTTTAGAAGGTGGAACGGAGACACCTCTCTCTACAAAGAAGCACAAAAAGCAGCTCATAGCTAACAGCAAAACATGGTAACTCTATCTTTAAGAGGCCTCGTGGCTTACAGCAGTAGAATGGCAAGTTTCCAAGAAGGTTACAATTATCAACAAAAATTCTCCCTGGTGCTTAAGAAGTACACACAGAAACAATTTTCTAAGTGCTTTGAGAAAACTGGGGCACACATTATTAAACTGGGTCCTCAAAGCTAAACAGACACGTCTACATAGGGAGCAGTGACTGCCCAACCTCAGGAAGCAGCTAAGAAGGCAGCATTAAGCAAATTTAAAAACAAATCAGAAAAGGAAGAAAGAAAAAAAAATACAGAACACCAGTACTCTTTCAGATGGCATATTTAAGAATTCAGCTTTGCAAATGCTACTGGAAGGTTCAAGCTCCCAAAAGGAATAGTTGGGTGATGAAGAGCTACTGTATTCTGCCAATACATACTTGTATCCAGCTGGTCCCAATTAATAGGATACATCCTGGTGGTTGTTGGCAGCCTTCAGGCAGCTCTGACTTATGCCACAGACCAGACTGGCAACCGGAGGACAAAGAAGCTGCATAGATGGCACAAAGTCATTTCCCTCACTCTGCAGAACTGCATCAGATAGCTAAATGGATATGAGTAAAGCAACACGATAATACCACCCTGCATAATAAAACATCTCTGAGGTGAAGATTTATACACAAAAGCAAATGAAACTTATTTAAAACAGGGTAATTTCTACCAGCCCCCTGCAGTCCTACAGAGACACTGCACATCGGTACATTGCACTGTGGCAAATATATGTATAACCAATAAGCTATGCAATAACATTCTCAAGAGTAGTTTTTTAAGAACAATTTGTCTAAAAAGATACCGGTCCAGTGATGTAAAGAGTTAACATTCAAACAGATTATTGTTTTCAGTGCAGAAAATCAGATCTACCGAAGCTTTTCACCTTTCATCTGAAACTCTGTTAGGATGAGAGAAAATAATTGATGACAGTAAGATCTGTAACGTCATGGTTAAACAAGTTAAAGAGCTTCTTAAATGCATAAGATCAATATTAAAATATTTTTAGAATTTTCTTTCAAAGTAACATTCATATAAATTTCATGGAAGGGTAAGTTTATCCAGAAACTTGGAAATGCTGTGTATTCAAGATGTCAGCAGGTTCAATATTTGGAATACTAAAGGACTAGATCAGACCATATGCCAGACAATCAATACAGCACTAACGCGAGCAGTAAGACAGAGGATTCTGCTACTCAAAAGGACCTTGGAAAAAAAAGGAGAGAATCAAAGAGTCAACATGTGAGTTGTCACTTTATAATTTTTATGCTCTTTTTAGTCTATTTACTTCTTAGGCTATTTAAGCAGAATATTATATATATATATATATATGTATATAAAAATTTAATACTAAAAATAACCTCTATAGATAATGAGTAACGTTCTATGACAACACCGTTACAGAAACATCAGTCACAGAATGGAGTAATGAGGCTAATTCAAATACTTAAGAGCTAAGCTCAGACTTCCCCAAAATTCTGAAGTATTCAGATTCCTATGGGTAAGAACAGTCTATTTGGCAAGCGTGCACATTAATATATTAACTAAGAAGAGTCATTTTTTCTCCCCAATTAATATATATCAAGGAGAAAACATGTACAGAGGCTCAAATAGCTAAATATCTCAGGCTAAAAATACCAAGAACTCTCTCAGCTGGAAGTTGTTAGCAGAGCCCTGATAAAAATAAGGAACCAGGACAGCACAAATTCTTTCCCCTCCCTGAAGAAAATGAGCTACATTTGGGAGGAAAGTATTCAAAACATAATAAAAGAGGTGACTCACTCCTATCAGCATACTGTACACACTGGAGCACGGGGTGGAGTGGGGTGGGGGAACAGGGATGCAGACCCAAGCACGGCCTCCTGATGGGAGGAAAGAAGCAGCTCTTGGCTCCCTGCACCACAGAAATATGCTACTCCTGCCCGTGGCATAGACATGGAACAATTCTACAGCCTTGCAATGCTCACAGTACTCCCACCCTGCAGCACTTGAAAGGTAAATGGCACAGCTGAGTTAAGTCACTGCTCCTAGAGCCTGCTGCCACTCAGATGGGATGCCCACTTTGAGGAGCTGGAGGCCCTTCCATTGGTGCTGATCCAAAACCAACCCCATACCCAATAAGGTTTCTGGGCTACGTCCTCTGTTCCTTATGTATTTTCCAAGCTTATAGCAATGCTGTTAAATGAGTAAACCCAAAGCCAGATCAGCCAGCTGTGTTTTGGTTTGCAGGGCAGATTTTCAGTCTTTTTTTTTTTTTTTTTTGTCTTTGTGAGCAGGGTATTAAAAAGAATGAAATCCACCTCTGTTCAGCAGCATTTTACACTCAGAGTTGATTCACATCAACTGTAATATAGACACAGCAGCCATGATATTTTAAGATGGTCAACGCAGACCTGAGATCTGAGGTTCAGTGATACGTGTTTTGGATGGAAAAGGCTTAAAATGCTAGAGAAACAACACACCGAGAAATCATCCTGAAAAAGCCTATCACATACTGTATTAATATTTCACAATCACATAACAATACATCATATTGAGTCCTACCACAGCTAAGACACTTGAACAGGTCTGTATTTTTCAGAACCATCTCATGCATCCCCTCCCACACACCATCCAACAGAAGTGCAGGATGCTTTCAGCGGTGTAAGTCCTTAGTAGGTCCTCAATGACATGAAGCATTTCGGTTTGGAAAAGAAAGCAAATACTAGCACAAGCCTGCTGGCCTCTTAGCAGATTCCATAGCCAAACAATACTTAGCTAACAATAACCAAAAAAAAAACCCAGCTGAAATTTACTTAATTTTACAAACTGCACAACATTAAAAAACAAAGATAGCAGTAATTGTACCACTAGAAAATACTTCTATTTCACCACTTCAGTCAGCAGCATTCTCGGACCCTAAGTAATAAATATAGAATAATAATTATCCACGGGTTAGAAAATGACAGCTTCATGAGTTTTGAAACTTCAATGTAAAGAAAAAAGAAAAAAACTACAATGTAATGACATCTCTTTACATCTAGAACAAGGGATCCCAAAAGTGATAAATCACCACAAATGCCATAGTCTTTTCTATCCTGTATAGAAGTCATGCCTAGCTCCTATGCATTGGATGGAAAAACAGGCAGAAAAAATGCTGGGATGTTCCCAAAGCTAAACAGGAGGTAGAAGGAAAAAGAAATGGGGTGTCCAAGGAACACCTGAGCAGCCAGGTATATCTCCAGGTATCTCAGAAATCTGCCATACTTGTACCTTCAGTCCTATGGTACAAAAAGGGCTCAGACACCACTGTGACATTTCGGGCAGTTTAAGCACTATTTCAGAATGCTGAACACCCGGCCTGTACTCATCAAATACTTATGTTTAACTAAAGTAGCTTCTGCTCCCTTATGGGCACTGGTTCCATTTCATTCACAAAACTCCACATTAACCTGCTCTCCCCCTCCCTGACAAAATCACACACTGCTCACAAACAGCTGTGGCAAGGTGAACTGTTGACACATCAAGACAGTTTCCACAATCCATGCATTCATACATGGATTAGGAGATGATAATGGGCAAGGAAACAAGCCCAGCACCTCGCACTACAGCAACTGGTTCATGTTCAAGGATGCAAGGGATGCCATCCTGAGAGACCTTGGCAGGCTTGAGAGGTGGGCCCATGACAACTTCATGAAGTTCAGCACGGCCATGTGCAAGGTCCTGCACATGAGTTGGGGCAATCTCAAGCACAAATACAGGCTGGCACAGGATGGCTTGAGAGCAGCTCTGAAGAGAACGATTTGTGGGTGCCGGTTGATGAAAGACTCCACATGAGCAGGCAATGTGTGCTTGCAGCCCCAAAGACCAACAGTATCCTGGATTGCAACAAGAGAAGTGTGATCAGCAGGTCAAGGGAGGTATTCTGCCCCTCTACTCTGCTCTTGTGAGACCCTGCCTGGAGTGCTACACCCAGTTCTGGAGCCCAAACAGAAGAAGGACATGGAGCTGCTGGAGTGGATCCAGAGGGAAGCCAGGAAGACGATCAAAGGGCTGGAGCACCTCCCCCACACAGACAGCTGAGCGAATTGGGGCTCTTCAGCCTGGAGAAGGCTTGGAGGTAGGGAGAAGGGACAGACCTTACAGTGACCTGCCAGTACCTGAAAGGGGCCTACAGAAAAGCTGGGAAGGGACTTTCTATAAGAACGTGTAGCAACAGGATGAGGAAAAATGGCTTTAAAGGGGAAGATTTAAGGGCAGATCTAGACTAGATACTAGGAACAAATTATTTACAGTGAGGCTGGTGAGATACTGGAACAGGTTGCCTGGAGAGACCGTGGATGCCCCCTCCCTAGAAGCATTCAAAGCCAGGCTGGATGGGGCTTTGACAACCTGGTCTAGAGGGAGGTGTCCCTACTTATAGCAGGGGGGTGGGAACTACATGCTCTTAAAGGTCTCTTCCAACCTAAACCATTCTATGATTCTGTGACTCTGTAAGGCTGTACTGTATCTCTACACAGCATCATTCGCTAAACCAAACTGACACAGCAGGAGGGTGGGGGGGAACTAAGCAAACAAAAGAGAAATCTTTAGGGCACAACCGCTTCTTCAGGTCACCTGGGCTGCCGGAAGGGAAGAAAAAACTCTTATCTTTTTTGGATAAGCTTGTGTCAATTGCCAGGGGCTATCCAGGGAAACACACAGAGAAAGGCTTTTTGGAGGAATCAGATGAAGCTTGTTTCACTGGATAAGCATCAGGGGAGTTGTACATTCCTAGTCAGAAAAAATTACATATACAGACAGCTTTTGTTGTCTTCAGATGCTTTCTTTCAAATTGCTTTAGGTCTGAACAAATGCTTTGCTTTAAAAAGTTTGGTTGTTGGCTGCTTCCGTCATGGTTCCCTAAGAGAACTAAATCACAGGAGTTGAACATAAAGTCAGCCTTGGTGTGGTAATTGTAGTTATTATACAACAGACCATACCCAGGCCATAGGTAGGAATAGCAATTTTTATGATTTTATACAAAGAGACATGACAGGAGAATGAGGATAGACCTGAATAAGCTAAGAAGTGGATGAAGACTGCAGTCAGCCTATGAACTCTGACAATGCCTTTATTAATTTTATTCCATATTTGAATAATAATAATGAAAAAAAAAAAATTAAATCAACCTGTTCCTATGACTCAAAGAATGCAGGTTTTGTACAGTTAACTACGGACAAAGAAGATTTGAACTCTGCCTTCCAAACTTGTGCATAAACACATTGACCAAAATGGAAAGGTAGTACACTCAACTTTCAACTGTAAAGATGCAACAGTCATCTTTCTTCATATACATTAATTCTTTTAATATGCCACTGTAATGGTAAAACAGAATTCAAAGGGAATCATGGCCACAGTCACAGAAATGGTTTCAAGCTCAGATGGCACCAATAGGGAGCCACAAAAGCAAAATGAACATGACATTTCTATTTGATGCTATAGAATACACAGAAACTCCTTAGCCAAATTATGTCACTGGTCTCTCCAATTTAGCTTCTTGTTTTCATTTCCAGCCCTTCTGGAATGCTTCAAAATAAGGTATTAGAGACCTGAAGCATGTATGACACTGTTACAGGCCAGGTTTCCTTTCACTTCTTTTATTTTTTCACTTCACTCTGAAATTGCTGAGAATTTCTGTCTTCATCTAAATAAACACAAAATCCTTCTAAGAATCTAAGTTTTTTCTCCATAACAATATGCTACGCCGGAGAGCTCTTCTCTTTAAATGGAGGTTTTGTGCTGATTGTATACATTGTGTAAAAGAGAAATTAAACACAAACTAACACCAAAATAAGTTGTCAGTGTTTCCACTGTGTTTTAACTCTTGTATCCACAAAGCTCACCTTGTCCCACCTTCAGTTTCCCTTTGCTCACACAATCTTTTAATCACTACACGACCGAGTCCAGGCCACGCTGGTGCATCACATAGCTAGTAAAATGACATGACAGAAGTAACATTGCAAGATGAGAAAATAAGCACAATTTCAGTGAAACAAATTGGATTTGTTTATGCACGTGTCCAATTACTGCAGCTGAGCATTTCATGCATTTTAGAAGCAAAAATAAAGGCTCCTATAGGTGTACTTTCTTCATTGCTGGGTGACTGTGAACTAAAACTATGTTTGCAGCAGCTTGGATTTTTCAACAAAGTAAGAAAAATTGTCTTTCAAGCTTTGGATGAGGTGTATTTCAACTGACTGGGCTCCTAAAGGCCAAGATGGTATATGAGACTAACCAATGCACTGCCATGGCTCGCCTATAGTCACCGAATCATTAAAACTGCAAAAAAACAAAACAAAACATCAAAGATCATCAAGGCTAACCATCATTAAACCATGCCCTTAAGGATTATGTATCTCTTGAGTACCTCCAGGGCTGGGGACTCCACCAATCTCTGGGGAACCTGTTCCAATGTCTGATCACTCACTCTGAGATATAATTCTTCCTAACATCCAATCTAAACTTCTCCTACATAACCCGAGTTCTTGATATGGTCTGCGGTTTTCAGCAAGTGTTTGTGAAAGAGCCTAGAACAGAGAGAAGGCATCCTGAAAATGTGCTATGTGCATGGCTGTATGCTTTCAAATGCATTTGTTTAGCTCACAGTCCGAATATTAAAACAAGTGTCCTTTTTCAACTTTCTAAAGTATTTTACAAGAGCTTTACTACATAGTAGTATGAGTGAAACACTGATCAATCCAGATCTATGACACTGCGAGGTAATAAATAATAATAAATACAGCTTCATGGCATTTTTCATTATCCTATGAGTTTTTTTAATAGATACTTAATCACACACAGAATTGGAAACTAACAACAGGCAGCTCCAAACTGTTTCATTTTTCCTAATTTTGAATAATTAACTACAGACTCACTGAGCTGTTTGGAGAATATTGGGAAAGATTTAAAAGCAGCTTTCAGAACGGCTAGAATGTGACTAGACTAGTACTCCAGTCTGATTTTTTATTAATTATCTATTAAAAATGTTTTGTGAAAACATGATGTGCTTCTCATTCACTTTTTATAGGTTCCCCAACCATAACACAAGAAATTGTTTGAGCTGCAACTTCAGAGAGAGTTTTCTTCAGGCTTTGCAGTATTATATTCTCATCTTCTTTCTAAAAAGATTTTAAAATACACATAACTGTGTTTATAGTTACACAGCTCAACAGATATTAGTCTCATAAGAGTAAACATCTCTTTTATAAAAACTTAGATATACAGATAGCAAAATTAAAAGTGACAGTGAATTTCAGTAGCTGCAACAGAAGTCAAAAACACAGTGTACCTTTCAGATGTGC
This sequence comes from Perdix hodgsoniae, assembly GCA_035772895.1. Lineage (NCBI taxonomy): Eukaryota > Metazoa > Chordata > Aves > Galliformes > Phasianidae > Perdix > Perdix hodgsoniae. The sequence continues at coordinate 649,936 of JAPSGF010000089.1, forward strand.
CTGTCAAGCATTACTGTAACTAGACGCATATTTTCACATTTCTCAAGTGGTTTTTTTTTTAAATCTTCTGATCCGAAGCTTTCCTTTATCTTTGTGAGTCTTGTATTTTTTACATATTGTCTTGTGCACAAGCACTAAGTGTTTATTTGTTGATCACGTACTTTTCCTGCTTCAACTCAGAAAACCAACTTCCATTTGTATTATTTTACAACATACATACAACGCACAGGAAAAACAAATGTAATTCCCCAGGACAGGAAATATGCCTTTAAGTTTGTAAAACATCCTCTCCACATACAGCACTCTATAAATATTTCATCAATGCTGGCATCACCCCAGAAGTTTTCTGATCTGGAGGATGGGGCTGAGAAAAGCAGAGACTATGAATGCAGGAGACACCAGCTGCTGAGTCGCAGGTTAACCAGTTGTAAGAAGCGCTCTGTGAAGGTGTAATAAATTCAGACCGTTTTTCACTATATTACTCAAAGGCCTTGACTTGTAATTCACATTTCAAGGCAGATTAAACAATATACATTGATTCAGGAGAGTTTTAATAATAAACAATTAAAGGAGACAAAGAGTTCAAGAGGCTGTCGATGGTAGCCATAACCTTCACTTCTCAGGCAGTTTCAGATTCAGCAGGGTGCTTCATTATTCCTGACACACCTGATGAAATTTCATTAACGCACCCACACTCCCTACCTAACGAATAGCTTTTACCAACACCCACCATCATCTTGCTTCAAAGGATGACACAAACAGAAATAAGCAGAGCCATCCGCAGCAAACCCCTCCTCTTTAGCAGTTGTGGGAGAGGAATGGCAAATGAAATGCTAAGAAGGAAAGCAAAGGACTTTTTTTTAATCAAATCTCAATGTTGTAATTGCAAATATTCGATAAAGTACTACAACTTTTTTTTGCATGAGCAACAGATAGAATCCTTACTTTCAGTCTCATAAATCAGTGAATATTTATGACACAATCATACAGCCTGTCAGCCAAATGATCCATTTTGTTCTGAGACTGTCAAGAACAACATATTTATTAAGGAATTATAGTTCAGCTTCTCAACTCAAATATTTTCTTCAGAAAGTGCAGACTTTTCCAATGAAAGCCTGCAATATGCCAACATGACAGCACAGGCGAGTTCAAGTTGCCACTGCTTTTCCTGTAATTCAACCAACAACAAAACAGTCTCCAAGACTAACTGCCAGTTTTTATGAACATTAAGTTGGTTATCACAGAAAACAAACAGTACAAATGATACCTATTTTCTTCAAACTACCAACAGACACAATCCCAACAGTATTAGTGGAACAGTATTAATTTTCCAGTCTTGTTAGATGAATTTACAAGCACATCTCCTAACAGCAAGACATTTTCAGTATCAATATAAAATTATACATCTATATATATTTATATGGAAGTTTATAGAGGTATCTATAGAATTACACTCAATTGCTCTTATTGAAAATAAAATGGGAGTGAATATAAAGCATGGGACACTCTAAATTACAGTGTGACTGTAATTTACTGCATTAATTGCTCGAAATCCTCTCCCTGATTGAAATTCACTCTGCCTTTCAAAGACGGTCCTTTCTTTAGGGATAGCAGAAAGGTAAGAAACAAAATAATATTCACTTCAAGGAGTGTCCAATTTAAAAAAGCATGAAACTGCAGTACTGCCAGGCTCCTCTGGCTGCAGGGACAGTCCCAGGACTCAGGACAGCCTGGTATCAAATCGAGCTATTTACCATTGCGATTAGGTGAAGTCTGCCTGAACCTTTTCTTTCTTTGTCCCCATCTGGCACCCCTTGTTCTGGGTTCTCCACAGCTTGTTTTCCTGCCTGAACAGCAGGGAACCCAGAGCTTGAGAAGAACAACGTGCCCTGAACTCCCTGAATGGCCTCACCCAACACACAGGCCTCAAGCATTGATACAATGCACCCATGGAGCAAGGCCCAAACCTGGATGTCTTAAATCACCACCACTAAAATGACAGTGAGAGTTGAGCCACATTGTTGCAATAGCCTAAAAAAAGAGGGCCTGAGCTTGTTTACTACTTCAGATTGAACTCAAATTCACACCGCAACCGCTGTACAGAAAAGCAAGTGAGATGAAGGTGACTGGAAATGAGCTGCCCAGCTTCTCTGTCCCACTGTCAGAGCACTCACATAAAGAGCAGAAGTCATAGTTTTGGCCTGTTTGTACATATTGCATTCATTTTAGTGGGGGGGGGGGGGGAGAAACAAAAACCTTAAAATGCCACAGCATGTATGAAAACTCACATGCATACACAAAGAAAACATATTAGGAAATTTAACACAGACATGGCTCTTGCTATCATAGAAGACACTTGCAGAAACAAATTCAAGAACACCTTCCAAATACAAAGATAAGAGCAAGCCAACATAATCTGTCCAGGGAAAGAACCAGACAGCTCAATTACGTTTATTTAAAAGGGTGGTTGAACAGAGGGTAGAAAGGAACTGTTATTCAGCTATCCCCTTGTTAGGATGTGAGTTTTGACACTTGGCCTATCACGACATTGACACAAGCAAAGGAAACCGTCATAAAATTAAAAAATGGCATACAGCTGCTTGGAAAAAAAAAAAAACAATTGAAGAGCCATTATCAGTATGTTTCTAAAATGAGAGGACATTTCAAGAAAGCTCTTGCTGTCCTCAACAACTTCCATTAAAAGACCTTCATTAATGAGTTGTATGTAGAAATACAACAGTGTAGATCCTAAGTTGGGAAAGATTATGAGCCGTTATGGGGCAACAAAAAGAGTAAGGAAAGTTAATAAGAGAAAATTCAATACACACAAATGTAAAGTACTATGCTCAGGAATAAGAAATCAAATGCACAAATATGAAATGGAGAATAATTGGCAAGGCAGCAGTATTATAAAAAGAACCTGGAGGGCATGTGGACTGCAAAATGGATTATTTAAAAAAGAAAAAAACAGGCAAGCATTCTAGGCAGTATTAGTGACAATGTTTTATATATAAAACATTGCAGTATGTATTATATTAAAGAGGAGGTAACTATTTTACTCTGCTCAGTCCTATCCTTTGGTCTGAACACTATGTTTGTAAGACAGGGAAAAGCCAAAAAGAGTCCCCTGGCAAGAATAACTGAAGGTTTGGAGTAAAAGAAGACCCACCACAAAATAAAAATTGAAAAAAAAAAAAAAAAAAGCATTTTATTTTCCACCAAGACAAATACTTAATGGAAGTAAGCAAGAAAAAAACATAAGATGTCATGCTCTTATTACTGCCACTTTTCAACTTCTTAGGACAGGCATGGTTTACGTTCTCACCTTTCTGAAATTGTAAGAGAAATATCTCAAAGCTTAAAGAAATCAAGATTTCTGAATGAACTTGTCTTCTGTTTTTCTGAGGAAGACCTCCCTCAGTAGATAAAGTAACAGTAAATCTGACCATTATTTACCTTTAGCAACCTGAACTTAAGAGGTCTGTGCCTCAACCGGGCAGACACCAGAGAAGAAACTTCAGCTCAAATGCAACCTCCTTTCTGTTCTTTTGCACATCCAGGGAACAGGAGCCAAGCAGCCCCAACCACCAGCACCACTGCTGAGAAACCCTCAGTCTGCAGCTACAGGATGTTCATGGAGAAGACCTACCCACCTAGACTTGTTCCTCAGTTCCCTTTTCTACACCTGCTATGTGCATGGAAGGATCACCATTAAGTGTCTTTCCCCAAATGCAATCCTATCCTGAATCATGCGATCATATATTTTTAGCCTCAAACAGACAGCAGGCTCCAGGATGTGGTATAATGTCAGGCTGCTGCAGGAGGACAGTCTGTGAGTCTGCAACTGCATCTTCCTGCAGTAACCTCACAGCATAATCCATCACTGACATTATTCTCCCTTGGGTGGGCCAGGAGATCGTTCTGTATTGCAGGACAGCCATTTAAAACAAACTTCGCACAACGAGAAGAATAATTTTCTGCTTCTGGATACTCACCCATCATAAAATGGCATATCTCAGCCTTACATTTGGTGGTAGCAGAGACTACGGAAGCTGTATTAATGTATTAGTGGCTTATGTAGTGCTCTGAGATTAAAATTCAAGAGCAAACAAAAACTAAAACTATAATATTAAACTATAATATTAATAACATAAAGCTAGATGTCTCAAACTGAGCAGCCAATAATCAGGGAGTACTTCTGCCTTTCACCTTTCTTTGTCCTACTGCCACTGCTATTTTGCACAATAAAAATTCAGAGTTCTTCCAGACAAAAATTAATAAATCAATGAACATCCAAATGAGAACAAAGTGAAAACTGCGCTTAGCATGCAGCCATATTTCCCAGCTTAGGAGAAAGTTACTTGGAAGGCAAGATGAACATGCAAAACTTAGATGACACCCTGTTTTCTGCTTTCGGAAGACAAGTTTGGTCTTTCTGCGCTGACGTTTCCTCACATGGCAGCTTGTACAAGCCTCAGGTTTCAATACCAGCACACACCTTTGCCACTTTAACTAACTCAGTATTTCACAGCTGTTTGTAGGCTTCATCTCCAAGACAGGCATTTATTTCACCACCAGCTTCCCAGCCAGTTGCTGGCAGCAGAGGAATGGCAATCCCTCAGCACCCAAACTCAATAAAACCCTTCCACTTCCTGACCTTCTTTCTCCAAGGCAGCTCTGCTCCCAGCTCTGGTTCCTTGATCCAAACCTCTGACCCCCAGCGCTGGCCCCACAGACTTCCTTAACCGTTCTGCCTGCCCACCTTCACACTCCACCATCTCACTGTGCCCCAATTCCAGCACACTGCACCCACCCAACCCTTCACACCGATGCTGCTTTCCCACATCGCCGACCAACGCACCCAGCTCCGGGTGGAAGACTGCTCCTGGCCTCCGGGCGACTGCAGACCATGGATTGCACACTGAAACCCATTCACAGGTCGTGTCCCCCAGCACTCTCAACACAGACAAAATATGCAGAGATTTTGGACAGCGAGCCCCAGGCACATGCAAATTGCTTTCTGAAAGGCTGCATCCTGGCTAAATTCAGGTGCTTTGTCATGCAAACAGAAAAAGGCACATCCCTGGAATAAAATCCGACATCCATTCTCAACCAAATCTGTCAGTCAAAGAAGAGAGATGCAACTGCTTTTCCACCACAAAAGTTGTGAGAGCTTTGGAACGCTGGAAAATACATATTTTCTTTGTCTGATTTTGAAAACCTGCCAAGGCATTTCAGCTGAAACTTTACAAACACCGAAATTAAACAAAGCAGCACAAGGCTTACATGTGCCACAGTAAATTTTCCACCCAAACAGGTAAAGCTTGGTGAAGCAATAAAAACCTTGTTTGGCTACTTCAATACTTGCGAAGCTACCATATTCCTATAATTTCAGCACAATGAATTATTAATATATGCTGGTTTCCGTTAATTACTGTCTCCTCCAGGAAGATTTAATTACCTCTTAACCAAGCCCATGCCATGCACGCTGCAGCCCAGGGTACATCCGCGGCACCCAGCAGGTCTGAACGGCCTCCAGCAGTCCCTGCTCATCAACAGCAGAAGTTTGTGCGGTGGCAGAGCCCAAAAAGGTGCAACTGTACACCTTACAGTGTCAAAAAAGAGTTAAGGGAAACCATGGGGGGAGGGGGGAACACAAAACAAAACTGCAGGAAGACCAAACAAACAGAGGAATCACTGTAGACATGGAATTTTTTACCCTTGGTTCAAGACCAATAAAGTACTTTTATATGCAAACAAGAAGTCGGAAGCATATTTCAGCAAACCACTGTAGAGACGTACATTTCTATGGGCAAGGCTAGCTACTGCTCTGTCAGTACCCCTTACATCTACAGTGCAAAGCCAATTGTTCTTAGAGGGTCTTTAGTGCAGCATACGCATCTTCTGGAATGCCTTCACCAAAATACCTGTATGCAGTATAAAAGAACATCCAAACCACAGTGATCAACCAAAAGTACAGAGAAACAGTTACTCCTTCCAGAACCTTCTCCTCTGCGCCCTTCCTGATTCAAAAACGTATTCTTCTGAAGCAGACAGCCAGCCCTGCAAACTTGTTGTCAAACGCAGCTGTGATACATTTCCCAAAAGTTAAACGTGATGGATGGAATCAGCGTGCAAACGTCAAATCTGAATTTTGTAAAGGAGTGCAGGCTAAAGTACCAATTTCGTTTTTCAACAGAAGAAAAAAGAGAGAGAGAGAGAGAGAGAGAGAGAGAGAGTTCACTGTGCCCTCCACCACCTGAAACCTGAAAAACTAGCTCACGGTTTCTCAGGAAGGAGCAAAAGATTTATCACAGGTGACAATAAATTTCATTCTGTATCTTACTTCTTGCGTCACTTATGAGCACTGTAGTAGAGATGGAGATCACTGATTTCTTACCGCAAAGTCATGCAATGCTATCCTTCCGAATTTGAAGAAAAAGAAGAAAGAAAAATCAAAAGAAATATATCCAAAAACACGCACATCTTCCGAAGCCCCGGGAAATCTCAGTTTTTCTAAGCAGCGGTAGAATGAAATGAGAGAATTGTTGGTCAGTTGTCTCCTGTTTATGGAGAACCCCATTGGCACTAACAGAAACGTGACATAAATTGTGTAAATTTCACTCTGCTTTCCTGCTGGGGAAGAGATTTAAATCCATGCAGGCAACCACACTACTCATAAATGAGCCGCTCAGGCGCACCAACCAACACAGACTTGAAGGAAACAACAAGGTGAAACCTTTTTCCTTCCAAGAAGCAGCAAGCGTGATGGAAATGAGAAAAATGCCCATCACACAATCAGCTGGTGAGATCAAACTGGGAAGATGTTTGCGTCAGCAAGGCAACGACACTGTGACAGCAGAAACCAAGCGGTCCCACTTTCTTGAGATTTTCTGCCACGCCAAACGGAAGAGCAGTCAACCACTGTTCCCAGTGGCTGCTCCCATGCTGTTATTTTGATCACGCACCTTTGGATATTTAAAGGAAACCACAGCTGATAGTCACCTGGTAATGTTGGAACAAGATCTACATGTATGCTGAGCCCCAACAAAGCAAAGGCATCTTGGGGAGGAAAAAAAAAAAAAAAAAAGATGGAGGACCAGTGAAAGAGTGGAAGACCAGAGCAATACAAAACCATTAATTCTTTCAGAATTTCAGTTTGCTTATGGCATATATTTTGTTTTGGTTTTTTTGCTATCTGTCTTTCTAACTTTAAGCATTATTTATTGGTGAACGACTCTATTTCCAAATCCCTGTGAAGGTGCTGCTGTAAAGGATGCATGACAAGACACAAAAGCTGTGTCGTCCTACCCTTCTTCCTCCAAAACCAGAAGTTTATAAACTTGAGCCATTCAGTTAAATGATAGGGAGTCCAAGTTCCTTAAATCTGAACGAATCCAATTTTACAGAACAGGACAAATGCGTTTGTCACAAAGAAATAACAAAGGATGCTATAAAGAAATTTAGCCTTTTTTTCTCCCACACCACACATGAAGACCTGCCAAGTCTGGACAGTGGAAGAGGTGATGCTGGAACACATCTGTCCTGCCCACCATGTGGTAGGGGCAGCCCAGACCTAAACCAAAGCTCAGCTGCTCCAGTATAGGAGAAATAGGAGAGAAAACATGCTTTCTCAGTTCATCTTCTCTGCTCTTCACAGGCATCATGCCTCCATTGTACTACTTCTCGAGCACAGCACTGCACATCTCAGGTACAGAACCTGGTATTATTTCTCTGGGGATGAATCTGTCCAAATTTCACATTTGTTGTTAAGCTGTAGAATACAGGTAATTTACCCCAAAAGTCGGGTGGAAGGGGCAAAGAGAAAGACCATAGAATGAAGGTTGCTTTGGAATTGATACTTTGCCAGGGGGTACTGTAAATGACTTGCAAAACTTGTTCACTTTATTTAATAGATGACATAACCTCAAACGAGATAAATATTAAAGGCGGCACACAGGGAGATACCACATTAGAAACATTCGGCGCAGAACCAGTCTGTGAAACATAAGATATATCGCATCTTTGACTGAAACAAAACGCAATCAACACACACAGCTTCCACATTGGTAAAATGCTCCTCAGGAGCTTCTTCGCATGCTCACGCGTCCTCACGAGGAACACGTGTGTTCTGCACACCCAGACCCCACTGCGCTTACTCAGTCACTGCAAGTGCGTTCAGATGTGCCACTGGCCGCTCAGTTCGGCCAGTGAAACCTCAAGGAGACAGAACTAAGTTGCACGTTTGGTTCTAAAAACTTTGAAAATTCGAATTAAACACCGTTATAATCCCTTTCTTCTCGACTAAGTGGCTGCGTAATGCATCAGACACACACGTTTTCTCCAGTTTTCAAGCGGACCAAACCTTATGAAGAAGTCAGGGCTGCGTTCTCGCAGAGACCTTTAATCTGACGACAACTTTTCAGCGCAGAGCACGAAGTCGTGCATCACCCCGAGAGCAGCGCTGCACAACCGTGGAACAGCGTCACAAGGAAAAATAATGCAACCCCCCCCCCCCCCCCCTCGAGAAAAGCATGAGGACCGCAACGATGGAATCTGCTCCGCTAGGGGATAAGTTAAAAGGCCGGGAGAGAAGGAATAAATCTGGAGGGTGTTCGCCGGGGGAAGAGAACCCTTAGAGGAAGCCTGGGAGTCGAAGGGGCGCTTCCGAGTTCCTGGCTACGCCGTTGCCCCCCACCGCCCCCGGCCCGGCCGTGCCCGTGCCCTGGCAGCAGCCCATCCCGGCTCCGCAGCGCGCATCCCAGCGCCGCGAGGGAGCCGGCGTCCGCAAATCGAACAGCACCACCTAGCAGGGCCCCGCAACTTTGCCGAGCGGGGCAGATACTTCTCAGCGATACGGCGGCTCGGCAGCCCTGCCTGGAAAAGTAACGCGCCTTTTAGCACCGCACGCGACGTTACGATGGCCGCAATACGGAAGACGGACCGGCCGTGGGGGGGGAGAACGGAGGGGCCGCCAACTTCCCGCGCCGGGCTGGGAGCGGAGCGCCGCGGCTCTGCCCCACCGCGCGGGGTGCGCCGGCCCCGCGCTGCCCCGACCCGCAACTCCGCGGCGGAGAGCGGCCGCTCCGCTCCGCACCGCGCCGCGCCGCCCGCAGTCGCCGCCGGAGCGCTGCGCCCGCACGCCGCCGGCAGCCACCACCAGTT
>JAPSGF010000089.1:659500-676890 GCA_035772895.1 Perdix hodgsoniae
CCCCCCCCCCCCCCCCCCCCCCCCCTCCCCGCTCGCGCTCTCCCTTCCCCGGCGCAAGGGGGAATTAGAAACGGTTCTAGAAGGATTTTAAACAACTGGCTGTTCCGAGCGCCCGCCACCCGCCCGCCGCCGCTGCCGCCGAGGGGGGAGCGCGGCGGCGAACGGCAAAACGCGGAGCGGATTGCAGCCGGCGGCCGGGCCGCTCCCTGCACGGTGCCCGCCCGCGGCCGCCGAGCCGGGTCGCCCCCAGCCGAGAGGGGCTCGGACGCTGCCCCCCGCCGGGCTCCGGCCGCCCGTCGGGGTGCCGGGGGCTCCCGGGGAGACAGCCGTCCTCGGGGGGACGGGGGCGCACGGCGGGGCGAGGGAAATCGAGGAAACGCGCCGGGGGGTTTGAACGGTGGGAGAGAGCCGGGGTCACGCAGCGCCCTGCTCTCCTCTCCTCTCGTCTCCTCCCGCGCCCCGCTCTCGTGCAGTTCGGCCCCCTTTGATACCCGCTCACCTTTGCTAACACACAACTGACCCGAACCCACCCCGCCGTGCTGCGCCCTGCCCGGCGCTCCCACCGTTCCCCGGCCGGGCCCCGCCGTGCCAAACCATCAGACAACACCTGGGGCGGGAAGTTGTGCCGCCGGCATCTGTTTATCATTGTGAGAGCCGCGGCTAAGCGCGTCCTCTGGATGCTGAGCTGCCAGAGCAGAGGAAACGGTCGGGGAGGTGAAATTGTGTGCTGGTTTTTTTTGGTTTTTGGTTTGTTTTTTTTTTTTTTTGGGGGGGGGGGGTGGATTAGGAGAGCATTAATGAGCGACTGGAACAAATTAGCGATGGAGCGGTGGAGACAACAGGAAGGAGCAGAACGCCGACGAGTCCTGCACGCCGCTGGCTGCGCGCACACCGTTCCCCGCTGTTGACTCCGGTGGGGTGGGATTTGTGCTTTTGCAACTCGCTGCAGTAAATCAGCAGATTAAAGCGAGCTGCAACAAAGGCCACCGTGTGCCAAAGTTGTCTGCCTGCCCCGGGGCTTTTGCCCCGCGATGTTTTTCCTGCGGGTCAGCGCGGTGGAGGTGGGTCTGCTGGATGGTGCCAGCATCAGCCCAGGCCTCCGAGCCGCCACCGCTCCTGCCCACGTCCAGGTCACGCCACCTGCGGTGGGGGAAGAGCTGTCCGCAGAGCTCTGGTGGGAATGGGAAGGAAGCGGGCAACTGGAGAGAATGAGCATTAAGGGAGAGGTGGGAAGCGTGAGGGAGGCCGACGCAGGAAGAGAAGGAGGTGTAAATGGCCATGGGGGAGAAGAGAAAAAGGAAGCAAAGCACAAGAACAATGCACAGTGAATGTGGGTGATGAAAAAGGCAAAGGGCTGTGGAGAGAGAATCTGAGAATGGCATGTAAATGAAGAGCCAACCAAAAGGATGCGTTTTGCCTGCATTCACTACCGAATAATACTTACATGTCTTGTAGCATGGAGTTCACATGAAGGCTAGCCATGTGACTGATTGTATTCAGCGCGAATACAAGGAGCGGAAAATGGCACAAAGAAAGAAAGGCAGAGAAAGAATCAGGGCAGAGAACAAAGAAGGACCTGGGTTGTGGGTAAAATACAAAAAATAGCGGTAGTCTGAGGGAGGAAAATATCGAACATGGACATGCTCAGGCAAACGCGCGCAAGATAGGTGACACTTATTTTGGTTCAGATGGTCGCAGTCCTGAGTACAGTTTTCATCTGAACATTTGCTTACCCATGTGGAACAGCCGTTGCCGTCCCATCAGAGACGTTTGCTATCTGCTGTCCAAGGCTTCGTACTGCCGTGGTATCAGCACAGCTCTCACATGGAGCTGGTAACAACAGTGAAGAGGTTCCTGGCTCTTCTCTGTGTCTTCCTCTTTTCCCTCTCCATTTATTTTCTGCAGAATCTCCTCTCTGGCTTGCCTCAATAGTGTTGATTGATTTGTTTGTGGCTTGAATGGCAGGGGGCTATTTTGAGAAGATGGCTATGTCAGTGGTGTGTCGCTCTTGCAGTAGGAAAAGTTGCTATGTGGAAAAGAACTACGTTGAGGTGTTTCCTAAAAATAAGATGAGATTGCTCCAGTGTCCTTCAGATATGCATTCCATCCATAAGAAGATTTTCACAGCTGAAAATGTTTTGTTCCCATTTTTCATATGCGTTCTTATCATCTATTTGGTTCTGAAGGACTGCAGGTGCCTTGGATGTTCCTAGATCGAATTATGGTTTGGTGGGCAAATTGGAGCAGGGTGAACTTCTAGAGGGCAACACTGGATGTCCAGAATTGAGCAGGGTTACTCTGCTCCCAGGAACAGTGCTCTAGCTCTCAGGAGCTCGAGCTCCTTCTCTGCGCATGTATGACCCTGGACTACCATTAACATTCGGGAGATGACTTTGTAATTTTGCTTAGAGATCCTTCAGTGAGATATAGACATAATGCCAGTATTTATTCATTTATTATGTGTATGAAAAACAGAGGGCAAACCGGAGTTTGATCACAGGACTTTGCTGTAGATCTGCCAAGGTAACATTACAACTGCCTCTGCAGAAATGCTATCGGACTGTAGTACCCTTTGAACAACTCAAACAAAGCACTATCGTTTGGACACAAGAGTTTGCCAAGCGAACAGGTACAGTAACACGGCAAACGTCCTGCGGTCTTGTGAAGTTTCGTGTATCGTTTGTCCTGTTTTAAGCTCCTTCTGCACATGTAGTATCTGTATCTGTGCCGTGCTCAGATCATTTCAAGCACAAACACGGCACTTAATAGCAGCAGTTGTATCTCGTGAGGCCAATATTGTAATTAATGAGATTTGAGGCACATATACTGAAGCAAATTTAAGTTTCTGATATCAGAAGGGAAGATCCAGTGTTTGTTTAAAAGGGGGATGAAGGAGTGGCTGTACTTTAAAGCTTCTCAGTCCAACACTGGAAAGGAATTCACAATGTATTTTTAGAGTGTTATAAAAATCTCTTACATAATGCTGATTAATTCTTAGGTTTTAGGGAAGAGCACTGGGCTTTGTGTGTAAGAGTGTTGACCGGCTAAGCCACTGAAAAGGGCTGGTTTAGGCTGGATTTTTCTTGGACTGCTTAGGTACAGAATGCTGCAATTATTCAATTATTACAAGATTTTGCTTTTGTTTGGGCGTGTATGAATATTTCTCTGGAAACTGCATCTTATTCTTGGAAGTCTTTATCATTTTAAAACATATGCTATGTTATATCACCCTGTCGGAGATATGGGATAGCTACAAACTGTTGGTGTGGGTTTTTGTTCCTCTCTCTTGCTGCAGCTAGTTACATTATGGATTAACATTAAGAATGTCTGCAGTGAAACATTACTCCTGTGGCTGTATAAGACTTACTTAAACAATGTAACTTGTATTACAGAATCATGATTTTCCTCATATACTTGCAGTAATATATGCAATTAATATACAGTTCTGCCCATTCTGTTGATTTTCAAAATCATCAATCTAACTGGCAGCTTTCAGACAGCTTTTAACAAAGGCCTATTCAGGAAATTAAGCCAGTAAATGCTACTCCCGTCTTTTAATTGTAGTTATATATAGTTATTGCTGTGTGTAGCTGGAAAGATTTTTTGGACAAGATATCATGGGAAAGAGAAGCTTTTGTTTGGTCTTTTTCAACAGATATGTGACCGAGGCAGCTTTGAAGCTCTTCCCAAGAATCCTTCTTCCTTCTGTGGGATGTCTTATCTTTCTGTGGAGTTTCTGACTATGGATCTCATTATGCAGTCTTTCATTCTTGTGCCATACAGTTGGGTAAGAATTGCTCAGGTGACTGAGGTGAGTCCTAGATCTTTATTAGAGAATGAAGATAGTTGGAATGCATGGTTAAGAAGCCTTAAACAAAAGCTTTGTTTTTCCCTATCTTCCAGTTGGGAGGGAATAAAAGGAAATAAAAGTCATTATGGCTCGGCGGCAGGGAGAGCAATATAAAGAGAATGCTCACGAATGGCTCTTTAATAACCTGTTTGTCACCCAGATCTCCTGCCGCAAGGGCTCTCTCTGTATCCACGGTGCCATTTACAGGTGTTCCAGCCCTTCTACTAGAAGGAGTCTCCACTGCCACAGAGAGTTAATCCTGCTCTGCAGTGTTTAGTGTTTAGAATTCTTTCATGTTAAAGGACACTTGTCCTGGAAGACACAGAGCTGCTCTCTGAAGGAAGCTGGGGGCATCAAGCAGCAAAGAGCCACGGGATGGGGAGAGGCAGTGCTGTACACTGAAAGCAGCTGGAAGAATTTGCTGGCTGCTACAATTACTCCTGTAACACAGGCTGCAGTTGCTTGCTCGCTCTCATTCTCCCATGAAACCTAAGTTATGGCCCTGCCTCCTCCTTGCTCTTTTTTTTTTTTTCTTTTTTTTTTCTTTTCTTTTCTTTTCTTTTCTTTTCTTTTCTTTTTTTTTTTTTTTTTTTTTCCCCAGAGAACCACAGTTTCTTTCTGTCTTTGGAGAGGAATCAAAAATTCCTTCCAGCCTCCTGCTACACGGTTCACCCATGAATGGGCCAGGTACAATCTGAGTGCATTTAGCTTAGAAATAAAACTTGGCAAAAATAAAGCTGTCATTAGTTTATTGCTCTCGGTGACAATGATGTGACTGCTCACAGGTGTAAATAAGTGCATTTCTTCCCAGTTTGCAAGTGCAAGTGGAAGTGCAATTCAGAGTATCAGGAATTATCTGCAAAGGGCTCTGTGACATACAGTCTGAGTTCATACAGTAGAAAAAGGCATGATTTGTAAGTACTGTTTCCCTCCATATCAGCTCTTTCTCTTGGATTCTCTGGTGTCTTATGTGGTTTCACATCTCCCTGATGTTATTTCCACAGGAGGGGCTTTCCCAACATCTCCTGCTCACTCTCACACACAGGTGCATGATGTTGTTTGATGTTGGTAAAGGCTTGAACTCTTAATGCCTGTCCTGTAGAGCGGCTCAGTTATGGTCTCTCTTTTCTCCTTGGCAACATATTTTCACTTAACTGAAGTACTACTTTTTTGGCTGCTAAATTTGATTGTTACTTAGTAATGTCTTAAAATGATAACTGTCTTACATGTAAGCACATACAGCATGTGGGATTGCCCTCATTTCTTTCAGTGTTATGGCTGGAACTGGTTGTTTTAATCTATCAGGCTGAAACTACATATTATCAAACAAACCATTCTGTAAAGAAATAGTGTGTAACCTCAGTTACTAATCATTTGAAGGACAGCTGAAAGACACCATTGATGGTTCTGTGATGTGCCACATCAGGAATATGAGCATATGTGCTGCCTGGGCCCAAAACTAGAAGAAAAACAGCATGAAATCTGGAGGATGCAGGTCCTTCATTGGGTAAACATAAGGCCATTTTGGGGCTGGGCCCTACACAGTGTGCCACATGGACAGATCCATTTCTGTGTGACGTGGGTGCAAGGATTCGTAGGGTGTTTACTGCCTTGGCTCCCACTTCTAGGACTTAGTACTATGTTTAAAAAAACCAAAAAGCACATAAAACCAAGAAATAACAACAATAACAACAACAACAAAGCCAGAAATGGCATTAGAAGAATCAAAACTGCTTTTAGCAAAATCAAAATTGCATTTATTTTGAGGGTCTCTACACTCAGTAGAATGTTACAAAAAAGGATGAACCCAGTATGGAATTGCTGAAAATTCCAGAGTTGGTTTGACATATGCATTGCTGTTCGCTTCAACAGGCTCATTTAATGCGTTTCTTACTTTGGGCTTCAGGACAAGTCAAAATGCAGTGTTGTTAGCCTGTATCATTGAGGCTGTAAGCTGGGAGTTGCACAAGTGTATCAGCAGAAAAGCGTTTGGCTTTAGCCAGCAATTAATCATGACTAGGACAAGTAACCTCTCCAGATCTCTCAGCTTTTTGTATTTTTTAACTGCAGTTCATTAAAATATATGTACATATTTCAAAGTAAGCAGTAGCAAAGTGGAGATCTGGAGAAGTAAATGGCCTAAACTATCACACTGTGACAGCTTTGGCCAAACCTTTACTCAGTTTTATAAAACAAATATAGGCGATGTTCTGTTGTCAGAATATCTCTTTTCATTAGATGCTCATTCGTGAATAAAATGGTTCATTCCATTTTTCCATGTATTTACTGGGCATCTAACAGTGAATTCAGTGTCATCCCAGTGGTGTGCCATATCAGCCATGCACGTCAATACATTCAAGTTTTATGCACTGTTTTTTGTTTGTTTGCTTGTTTGTTTTTAATGTGTATATCTCAAGAAAAATGGAAATCACTTCAGACTGTGTTATGGGCTTAAAATTTGAAGGGGGTAATTTCTCTGGATCTCAAAAATCATAGGAAATAGCCGTTGTCTGCAGTCTTTCTCTTCTTTTCAAGAAGTACGAGATGTGCAAGAAGACTCCAGCAGCTGAGTGTTACTTCCTTTGCTTTCCACACCAACATTTGAGCATTTTCTTCTCGTAATTTTTATGAACTATTCATGTCCAGTTAGAAATGGATACACTGAAAACAGCTAAAATTTCACCCTGTTTTGGACCTGGGGCCCAAGAAGAGGCTGATGATGATTGAAAACAGTGGCACACACCAAATCAAAATTACATCAGATCTGACTGATTGTTTAACAGCTGCCCAATAACGCTGTTAAAAGTAAGAAAGAAAACCACATGTTATTCATACATTCATATTTATATATGTTTTGTTTCTCTTCACCGTCCAAGAGGTCATAGATACAGAACTGAACAACAGCACTTGGGGAATATAATCCACAGAATGTACCCAAAAATCCAGCGAAATCACAAGAAGAATTGATCACTACTAACTAGTATATCGAATCATGAAAAAAAGATGTTCTTTAGCTCTCTGTACTCATTAAACTAAAAGTACATGGAACTTTTTTGGTTTGGCAGTTTAGGATAAAATGCACTGTAAAGCTCACTTTGTTGACGTTTTCGGCTTTTCATAGGTAATTGAGAGATATGAAGAATAATGACAAACTGATGCCGTGTTACAACTGCACTTTACAAGCACAATTACACCAGAGGAACCAAATTACAACCTATTCATTTTGATCTCTAGGTACAGAACGGTAAAGCATGGTTATAATGGGGTATGGACAATGCCAGAGCACTGAGGATGCACTAGCTTGGAAGGGGAAACCATTTAACTCTAAATACCTTCTGTGATAAAAGTACAGAGGGATTGTGAGGGTAATGTGCACTTTCAGTTCATCTTCAATTGAATATTTTGAATAGGTAAACAGGTAAAAGGCAACTATGCTCTGTAATGTTAACACATGAAAATCGTTTTAGATGTTTGTTTTGGTTTTGTGCAGCAGATTTTTGTTTTGTGAGACAGAGCCTTTTATAGAAACCAGGCTATTCTTATATTCTTTGGCATTTCCATTTATAAAAGCTACTCATGTTTACACACATACACACACACACACACACACGATGTTGTTCATCATATATTGTTCATCTGGTAAGGAAGAAATAAAAAAAGAAATTGATACCAGTCTGCATATGTGTTCAAAAGCTTAGTGAATTCTTCAAGCTCTGCTGTGGATCGTATTTCATTAAACTGCAATAAAAAAATCCTTTTTTACCTTGTCTTTGTGTGTTCTGAGGTGGGTTTGTAAGGTTTGAATTAGTAGGTAATCACCAAGAAGTCTCCTTTCATGAGGCTGCAGCTGGGAAATGGACAGTTTAATATTAATCGAACAAACTTTCCATCTCCTTTCTCTTCTCTTTCCTCTCTGCACTTCTGCTTCATCATTTTCTTCTCCAGAGTCCCTGTCCTAAAGTCATCTTTGTAGAAATCCAGGAACTATAAAGCAGGAGTAGGGTCTGAGAGGAGAATCAAGTCCTTCCTGAGCAGCTGGTACAGGGAAGGTCACAAGTGAAGTCCTGAACAAGGGAACAGAGATGCCCTGGGGGTTTCATTAGGAGCTGTGACTCCTCCAATCTGTCTCACCTTTTGAGGTCTCCACATCTGATGGTCTGGCTGACAGGGTAATATCTCGGCTTCCTAGGATATACGGCTAAGAAGCCTGAAATTTAAAGTGAACTGTGTTATTTAAAATACCTCTTTTTTGTTGTTGTTTTTTTTTTAATACCCAATGTCAAAATTTACAGCTCATCTTCATGATATTTACCTGACTTGTGGGAGCAAGAGTCCTCTACTGATTCAAAAGCAAGCTTGAGAAGCAGAAGTAGTTTAATTTCTTCAGTTTCCCCATTTTTTTCAATTTTCTTAATTATTTTAAATTCTCCTCTCTCAAAAAGAAAAATATAAGAAAATGTATATATACAGACACAAACAAACAAAAAAAACCAACAAACCACCCTTTCCTTCCAGCAGAGCTGGACACTACTCCCTCCAGAGTTTACCCTGAAATTCAGACAGCATCAGCTCCTGCTTACAGTATCCCATGCTGTAAGTTTTAGTAGGAGATGAAGAGGTGCATTTTTTATAAGACCATGAATAATGAAGAAGACTGTGGGGTAGGGAAGGAGCTCTTGAGGAGATCCTTCTTGGCCAAGAAGGGCATCATGTCTGATTAAGACAACTTACTTAATTCCAAACGTTGGTAACAAACAGAGGTGTGGAGGGGCATGTATATGAAAAAGGAGGACTTTTTAATCTCACAAGCTCGCCTCAGGGGTTTTGGTTCAGAAACAGACAGAAGTTATATAGAATTCCCAGAATACAGCTGGTGCACCCATAACAGCATTGGCTATAATAGGATTTTTTACTGTGCTAGGAATGAAATATCGGGCTCTCATTGTTATCTTCCCTTGTGCAGCTGTAAAGAATTTATTTGTGAGTTTTACAATATCCAGAGGTGGTTCCTTTGTACCCTTTTTCAATAAAGTTGAAATGCCAAAAGTTTTTTAGTTTCTTATTACTCTCTTTGCCCGATAGAAAACCCTCGTAGCAGTCCTGAGGCTGGCATGCCTGCCCTATCCAGAATGATTTCCAGGCTGTTGTAATTTCCTTGCATAGCTCATTGTCCTAATGCCACTTTTAGTTAACCCAGTACTGAGTCTTTTCCATCTTGCTGATTTCTACAAGCTCATGCCAGGTGGGTGAGACATTTATTGATGGTTCTTAAGTGCTTCTTTATTTTATCTATCCTTGAGAAGACTCAGATTTTAGAAATTCTCTGTGTGATGTACTGAAATTTCTTGTAACCCTGAGTGTCTTCACCTTACAATGGAAAAAAATCTCATATTTGAAAAGGGGAGAACATGTTTCACTAGAAAAATATATGTAATTGTCCTGAATGCCAAGGAATCAGGGAGCCCTTTTGTCCCCATGTGCAAGCTTTCTCCTAGTTCATATCTGTGTGAGACTGCAGTTCCTTGCAGAGTTTGGCCCTGATTTCTCATTGCCCGAAGTTGAAGCAGGAGTAGGCACTTGACTGTATTTCCCAAATACTCCATTTTTCACCATCAGTCAGTGGCTGCTTGTGCAAATTGTTCTGGATTTGACACTGCTGTTTGAATGTATTCAATAGTGACAAAAATATTACTTTTTTAAAAAGCTGTCAGTATGAAAGGTAACTTAAATGTTAATGTCAACGAAAAATTAATCTAGCTAAGAAATACACAACCAGGAGAGCCCTTTTTAGGTTATATTAATCTTCTTCTCTGCATACTGATTTTTAAAATAAATTTTAAGAAATCTTTTTTTTTTCTTTTTTTTTTCCCCACTATTCTTATGAATTCCCTTTCACATCCACAGGTGCTTGTAATGCCCAGGGAAACTATGCATTTTAAATCCCCGTGTAGCAACTCTGTTATGCAAACATGGAACCTGAAAGGACCGTGGTGCAAAACAAGGCACTACTGCTAAGAATTAAGGAAATAACACACTAAGTTTTGGAAAGACATGAGGGAAACTTTGAAGAGAACCTTTCCCTTAACCCTTTCAGTGAATCTGCCATGCAGGCCTCTCCCCAGCAACTATTACTCAGCAATCTCCTTCTCATTCAATAAATACTTGGACAGATGGAAGTCAAAACAGTAGGGGACTGATAAACTATTTCAATTACTATTACTAAGCACTAGCATCCAATAGGAGCATTGCCACTGATTTCCGTGATTACGGCAATATCTGGCTCCTAATACAAATACAAATGTCGTAATTTGTTTTCCATCCTCTCTGATGTCAATATAAACAGTCTTTTGGAAGAATTTGTATATTTCTCTGCAGGAGGATGAAGCCTAACTCAACAGCATTGTGTTAGTTTATGGGAAGTGTAAAGGGAATCTGATGAGTTTAGTGGCATTGTCCAAGCTATCTGAAACACAGAAGATATCTTAGATAAGGAAAAGCTTAAGTTTAAAATATGTTGTATATTCATTGATTATGTTAGAAACCAGTTATGTTGAGATTTGAGTGAAAAAAGACCAGAACAAAGCAAAACACATAGGAATAGTCAACACATTTCTTACAATTCACTAAGTCTTCTGAATACATTTATGTATTTCTTGGTATTATTTATATGTTCAGATTTCTGAGAAAAGTCAATCTGTGATATTCAAAGAAGGTAAGATTCAGTCCAGTCTCTTCCATCCTTTTAAAAATAATCTGATGCATCATTCCCTGAATATTTCTTTGCTTGTGCATTGCAACTTCAATCTGAATTCAGAAAAATATATTTCCCAAGCAAGTCTTGCATTCATACTCAAGTTAGCAAAAGCATTTGCTCAGTGCTTACAAACTATCCATATCTTGTGAGGGAGGTCATTTTTCAAGTGCCTTTTGTCTGAAATACTTCAAGAGTTCAGTTTTCAGAAGCAGGCAGATGAATACAGTTGGTGTTGCATGTACTCGTTGCCTGCTTGTGCCTTCTTGTTGGATGCGGTGTTGGCATTCGGGGGCAAGCTTACCTCCTGACAACGAATGCTCCAGCACACTGTGGGCCATGCAGTGTTTCTGTTCTTGCCTATAGGCCTGGCTGTTAATTTTGAAGTCCAGTCACTGTGTCCGCAGCTAACAGCATTGTTTACCACAAAAGATTCAGCAAAAAGCTACTGCAAAAAAAATTGCTCAATGGTCAGTCATGTTTCTTGAAATTAATTTTCAGACTGAGTAGCTGCCTGCTGAGAGGACGTTTATGGTAGACTGTCTCTCCTGACTGCCAGAAGTTGCCTAGGACCTTTTCGTACACAAGCAACACATTTTAAAATATGCACTTGCTTAGGCACATTATTATTCTAAATGTCTTGAAGTTATGTTCTCGCTCTTTGTCGCCATAGAAATGATTATACAATTACTTCCCAGTTTTTCCAAAGAAGGACTGTCTACGTGTCTGGGTGCGGATACAAAGGCTCTCCAAGGCATTGAAAAATTGATCACAAATAAGAGACCTTCTCATCACACACAGCACCGAGTGGGGAAGGAGCAGTCATAAACCACTGTGGATCAAACACGGCACCCTATCCCTTGGACAGATGTAGTGGCAAGCTAAGGTGCCAAGCAGCTGTGCAATATCAATACTTAGCCAGTGATTAAGGAAGAGATAGTAAACAATTTATTCAATGAGACTGATTTTCTTTGTTTTTTTGTTGTTTTTTTTTTTCCATGTAGAAGTGCACCTGATTCATTCTCAAGGTAACCCTTATCATACATGGTGAATTCATTTCCTTTATTTCTCTTTCTGGTTCAGTTTATGTTTCTGTCCCACTATTGTATTTATCTGTGTTGTGTCTATAGAAATAATCTTTCTCGTATGCTGGCTTTAGTGTCCAAGTTTACTGAAAGCCCCATGAATCTCCTCCTCTGAGCAGTGCAAACACTACACGTAAGAAAGAGAGCCCAGTCAAATCCAAACACACAAAAATAAACAGGAATAGATATATATATAAAACAGACACAGCAACAAAGCCTATAAGGAAAATGCAAACAAAGGTGAAAGGCAAGTGAAAGGATAAGGTTTCTCAAAGCTGTTGTCTAGGAAAATGAAATAATAAATCTTCAGAAAAGAAGATTTGAAGTGTTTTTCTCTGAAGTAAGAAGAATTATACTGAGCGTGGTCTCAAAGTTCATCTGATGCTGTGCTTCTATCCTACCCAAACTAGCCATTGTTTTTTTTTTTTCTCTGGGCTTTTGTTTTCTGGCAAGTTCAGCCAGAGAAGTGGAGACAGGTAGTTAAGGCAAAGTTGGACCTAAACTATTACCTAGCAGCTTTTCAGAACCCTTCTTTTCATTTAAAGCAGTCAATATACTTTAAAAGAAACACATTTTCTGTGTTTTTCCCTATTTTCAAGCAGCGAAGTAGTACTAAAATGTAGTGCCAAAGCCTTTTCTTCCAGTATTTCCATCCCATTAGAAACCACAAAGTGAGGCAAATGCTGAAAGCAAGCTCCTTCCTGCAAAACTTCCAGATCAGTCTGTTGAATACAGAGGTTTGGATGAGTTTGATTAAGCTTGCAAAGGTTGACTCGGTCCTTCATCCTTCACTGGCAGGTAAATTGAATCATGGGGTTTATAAAGAATAAGCCTCGCCAGACAAACCTGATTGCATTTTTGATGGAATTACAAAATTAGCAGATGATGGGAGAGCAGTAGATGTAATATATTTGAATTTCAGGGAAGCAGTTGATACTGCCTCATGAAGTCTTACTGAAAAATGATTCCAGATCAGCTGCTACTAGAGCAGCATCATGTGGGACGAGGTACGAACAAGTACAGCACTGCAGGGCAGAAGAAGCCTGGATGCATTGCACTCAGCCTGGGCCAGGCCTGGAGCCAGCTTTGGCCTTCGGGTGTGAGCAGGCCAGTACAAATGACAGTGACTGCACCAGAGAGCTGGGGATGCTATGGCTGAATCCTCTAAGAGCTTTCTGAGGGAGGGAGGATGTCACAGGATCATAGAAGCATAGAAAGACTGAGGTTGGAAGAGACCTTAAAACCCACCCAGTTCCAACATCTCCGCTGTGGGCAGGCCGCCCTCCCTCCCAGCTGAAGCTGCCCAGGGCCCCGTCCAACCTTGCCTTGAGCTGTGGGGCACCCACAGCTTCTCTGGGCAGCTGTGCCAGGGACTCAGCACTCTCTGGGTGAAGAATTTCTTCCCAGTGTCTAACCAAAATATCCCCTCTTTAGTTTAAAGCCACCCCCCATGTCCTATCACTACCAGGTCATGTAAAAAGTTGGTGTCTCTCCTGTTTACAAGCTCCCTTTAAGTACTGGAAGGCTTCAATAAGTTCTCCCTAAAGCCTTCTCTTCTCCAGGCTGAACAAGCCCAGCTCGCTCCATCTTGCTTCATAGCAGAGGTGCTGCAGCCCTCTGATCATTTTCACGGCCCTCCTCTGGACCCACTCTAACAGCTACACAACCTTCCTGTGCTGGGGGCCTCCATCGAGTACTCCATTGAGTATGCACTACAGAGCCCTGGAATTCAGTGCAGAATGACTGGGTGCACGATGAGTGGCATAACAGGATGGTTGGGATGGAATCAGTAAAAAACAAAAAGTCATAGCTGAAGTACAGTTGAACTCTGAAAAGTGAAAATCCTGGGTTCATGAAGTTCTCAGTGGAAATGGAAAACAGCTCATCCATCAAGACTCTTACATCTAGCTTGGAGAAAAACTATGTTTTGTGTTTTTTCCATGTGGATTCCCCTGGCCTCTGCCAATTCCTTGAAAGCTCACAGGAGTCTCAGTGGGCTTTGGTTACACCTCAGCAGAAGACAAGCCCTTATCCACCCAGAAGAATAATATTTCCTCTGGCTCTCTGCCATGTAGGAACCAGATCTTAGCGCTCGCCTCCATTCTTTCTTTCAGTCTCTCTCTCCCCATTTTTTCTGCATGCCTTTTCTCTCATTGCTGAGAAAGTTAGCTCTGCAGGTGCAGAAGGGCAAGCACAAACCTTTTCCTAGCAGCATCCATCCAGATCTATTTGTTCACTTTGCAGGAAGTGCTGCTAGAAGTGTTCCTGCACTGGGACATCCTGTACCTTTTGCCTATGGAAGAGAGGTTGAGTTTGTCACCTGGTTGGGGCGGATTTACTCATGCAAGCTACCAATTTGTTGTTCTCTGTTCAACTGTTAATACTTTGTAAACTCTGAGAGCCCAAATCTAACAACCCACTGCTTTCCTAAGACCTTTTAAGTCAACTTTCAAAAGCACTGTTTTATTGCTAGGTAATATACTCCTTTGCAGAAGGAAAGCTTTAAGCCTGAATATTTTTTAAAAAGTGTTTAAAGTTCCTTTCTGGATTGAGAATCTATTATTAAAGCAGGATGGAAACTAGTTTGCAGTCTGCCTCTTACACAGAGCATCCGTACTGCCAGAGTCGAAAATGAAGTCACTTTTTTGGATGAGGTGCAGACCACAGAAGGCTTGGAAATGCCACTTGTAATTAAAAACATTGGGCCTGGATCCTTCTGTCTTTATCGAGGTTAAATGGCCACTGAAAGCAATACAAGTTGAGACTGAAGAACAACAGCATGCCTCGCATCCTCTGTTTTCCCATATATTTCACTGTTTATAGATGCTAGGAAAGCTTTGTGCATTTTGTATGTTTGAACAGTAAAGTGGATGCAATTTCCTCTAACTTTGATAGTGACTGTAATAACAGTTAGTGCTCTGGGAGGCCAAGCAGAGCCACCTTCCCTTGTCCCCTTCATGCCATAGAGATCAACTATCAGCTTTCCTGCAGCTTTCTTTGCCTTTTTTCAGCATTACCTGTTGTATTTCCACTAAAGCCTCGCTGACTTTATGGTTTGGAGACTTTCATTGCCTGAAAGAGCTTAGCACAAAGAAACCTTCAGCTTGCCCAAATTATGACAGCATCAGTACTAATTGCACAAGATTTTAATTCTTCAAAATTTGACACAGAATCTGTAAGTAAGATTCAGTATGGGATGCATGAAGAGAGGAGCCTGGCTGGAGCTAGATACAAAGCAAAATGCAGTGACCTGAAACTGGTGGCAACCAAAACTCACCAACTCAACATCTTGGCTGACGTCTCCTGTCTGAAGCTCCATATTGCTGCAGAAGCCTCACATCTTTCTGTTTGGATTCTCCCCGCTGCCCCAATAAATGCTCTCAGCATGTATATTGCATAGGATCTGACCCTTGCAGTAAGCTCCGGCTTACTCTGCAGTAAGCTCCAGCTGCTTTCTCTACATATGGTGGGGAAGACAGACCCACTGTCTGCCTGTGTGCACAACTGTTCTCCATATAGGAAAAAAGCCCAGACTAGAGGAGCACAACCCCACAGACCAGGGCTTCACCTTACCTTTGTACCTATGGTACCTTGGGTAGCTCAGCATGCTGTCTCAGACAGCCAGGAGAACCCAGGGGGAGAACCTCTGTACAGAGACATCAGAGCCCCCAGATTTCTGCATTCCAGCTTCCTGGCTGGCTGGTCCCAGCCTCCTTGTGGGATAGAGATGGAAAGCCACTGAGAATTTTTGTTCTTTTTTCCTGGCAGGAATTGTCACAGTTACTGTGAATTCTTTGAAACCACATCTTTTCCAAGGGATGCCCTTTTCACCATAAGCCTTCTATGCCCAAGTTGAGATTTTTTCTGATAAGGACTCCCAGATGCACTGAATTTGGCATGAAGGCATTTTGTGCACTTAGCAGACCACAAGGTAGAGGAGATAAGCCAACAGCTCATTAACCCTTGTATCCCTGTCCTTTTAACAATATTCATTATATCATTTACCAACACAGTAGATGTACTGCAGACAACTGTCAGGAAAGACTTGAGGGTCAAGTGCAGCAGGTAGGCATCCAGACTGGAGCTGCTCAAGTAAATGGTGATAGGAAATCATACATCAGGGTGCAGCTGTTCCTGCACAGGATTAATCTACAATGCATCTCAGTTGAACAGCAACATTTTATTTTATTTTTTGTTTTTAATTCCATCCACAAACATGATGTCACATTCCCTTTCAAGGTACTTGAGCACTGTATTTTAAGCTAGATTACAGAATTTCAACCTGCAAACAAGAGTAAAATTGTGAGTTAAAATTTACTGGCGATTTCTGATGTAGAGAGCCCAAGAGTTCCGCAGGTGATGCTCCCAGGGGCACTGCATGTTGTGAGGGGATGGCTGGGTCCCTGCTTAAAGCAAACTCAGTATTTCCTGTGGGAGTGAATCAGCAAACCTCGTGTACAGGAGGGTGATGGGGCAGCATGTACTTGTGTCACATCTGCTGGCTGAGCACAACAAAAATGAACAACAGATTCCACTAACAACGCAGCAGGACAGCTACTTCTTATTTTTGTTCTGTTTGCATGGAGACAGTCTGTGTGCCTCGGTCAGGAGAACTGGGTTTTGGGCTCCCCTGTGGGTGCAGAAATGCAGGGATGCAGACAAGAAGTGCAGCTGGATTCTGTGGTGGGCAGATTGGTAGGGACAGGCTGACAGAGGAAATCTGTATGTTATTAAGCAGCTCAGTTAATAAAATCTGAGTATACCTGACACATTTAAAGGTTTAAATATCTCTTAAAATATTTTATTGGCAGAATTTTAAGGCCATAGGTATATCTGTGCTGAGCAATGGGACTGTGAGAATGTCTCGTGATGTTTTGTGCATAGAAAATGTCAAGAAGGGCAAAAAGGGCAACTTTAGGTACAGAAAGCAGTGGAAAAAATCCTACATATCTGATATTTCTAAGCATTTACATTTATAAAAACACGCATATACTCTTTGTGCAAAGTGGTTTTGTGCTGGAGAAGCTCAGGATGAAACTAGGAGCAAAACAGACCCTGCAAGCAGCAGCACTAAGAGGACGCTAAGAGGAAAACACTGGAAGTCAGGGACACTGTGACGCAGAGGTAGAGATGCTGCAGCGGGTGCTTGAGAGAAGGACAATGATATGCTCAGATGGGGGAGGCAGCAAGGTGAGGAGCTTGGAGGTGTATGCCCAGCTTTAGTTCTCTGTCCCCACACTGTTCCTCCTGGGACAGACACCAAAGTTGTCACCAGCAGCTGGCGGGGTGGTGCAGGGGAAAGACTACGGGATTCCTCTTAACGCAGCTAGTAATGGGCAACCTAGTTCTTCTCACTGTGATCCAAGCAGCGCACCTTGTGTTGCTGCAGGATGGAAGGTTGTTTGGCACATAGTTACTGGTGTCACCACCACCAAGCAGGAAGCCCAGTGAAACCATGCAGTGAAGCACCACTTTGGGTAAAGAACAGAGAATCGTCGGTAAATTACAGCCTCTATCCTACAAAAAGCGCTGCCTTCACATTTGAAATGCACAATAGAAAACTGTCCTAAATGATCACTGACCTTCAAATGGAAGGGGGAAGAAAGCCAGCCCGGACTTGACAATATCTTCTCTGAAGCAAAAAAAACCTAAATTTAACTGGATTCTCATGGAAGATCACGTCGATCTCAGAGCCGTTCGCGGT
>JAPSGF010000089.1:684335-694404 GCA_035772895.1 Perdix hodgsoniae
GAAAAGAAAAGAAAAGAAAAGAAAAGAAAAGAAAAGAAAAGAAAAGAAAAGAAAAGAAAAGAAAAGAAAAGAAAAGAAAAGAAAAGAAAAGAAAAGAAAAGAAAAGAAAAGAAAAGAAAAGAAAAGAAAAGAAAAGAAAAGAAAAGAAAAGAAAAGAAAAGAAAAGAAAAGAAAAGAAAAGAAGAGAAGAGAAAAGAAGAGAAAAGAGAAAATGTTTGTCTTAGGTCTTTTCATTTTTCTTTGAGCCTAAGGATGTCTTTTGGAAGCACAGCTCCTCCATCTTCTTTCCAGAAATGACATACATAATCTATACTTCTCTGTGCTTGCTTGGCAGGAGTAAAACAATTTTTTTTATCTCCCACCCTTCAGATCCTTCACTAAGAACAGTCAAGTGAATTTCACACCTCACACAATTGCAAAGAAATTACAGGCACATTGAGAACACTTCACTCAATTTGCTTCCAGGATAATGTATTTTTGGTTAAGAAGTAAAATTTACAGTATATAAACCCTATCTTTGCAAATGAAATGTAGCAGCATAAGGGAACATTATATACATAAGAGAATATGACGTGAGTACTATTTTTATCTGATACTATATGGGTTGCTCCAAAAGTAATGCCTTCCATTTTATGATGCCAGCCTGCAACATCAGAGGCAGTTGATGGTGGAATGACAGTAGAGGGTGAACCTTCCCATTACATGTTGGTGCCATGTGACAGATGGCAGCAGAGGGGCAGTCTGACAAAATGGTTTCTGACATGGAAGTGCTTCTGAAGCAAAGGTGTGTTACTGAATTTCTTCATGAGAAAGAAAATAGCCCCTATTGACATCCATTGGTGATTGCTGAATGTTTATGGAGACCAACCAGCCAGCACAGTCAGGTGGTGGCTGGTGTGTTCTAGCAGCGCTGACAGTGGTAGTGGGTCACCTCCACTGGGTCAGATTGTTACAAGTGCAGCACACAAGCTCTTGTACATTGGTGGTTGAAACCTACAGCTAACAGTGATAACTGTTGAAAAACAATGTTTCGTAGCTGAAAATTTGCTCTATTAAATGTTGTCATTATGCTCTTTGCATCTATTGCAGTTTCCATGGGAATAAATAGGAGGCATTACTTTTGGAACAACCTACATATAAAAGGAAACTTCAAACATCTGTTTGACAAAATGCAAGAGAAAGTGTCCAGTGTGGTATCTGGCAGCTGCAGCCATAGACAAATGAGATGGAATTGCTTCCAACTGGATGACCATGGTCATAACCAATCACAGTTTCAGTTTTCCGCTAAATATGAGTGAAGAGTTCTCAAAGTTCAGCTCTTTAAAAAGTCTATAATAAAACTGTCTAGAGAAAGAAGTTTGACTTGCTCCCACAGGGTTCATTATTTCCCAATTTAACATGTAACATGTTTTTTCTATATGCTTGTATTGTAATGTCACCAGTTTTTGCTGTATACTTGAAATATAGTAATATTTAATAACAGTTCATGACATAGTTCTTTGCAAAAAGTACAACAGTTACATCATTCAGACATACTACAAACTTCATTTGAATGAGAAATATTGTTCAAGTTTATGATTCACTTGCATTACTGAAATTGTATTTTACTGTCATTATCAAAATTATATTATTTAAGTACTGCACAATTCTAATGCCAAATTATCTTTTCACTGAAAAATTCCGTGTGGTCAATTACAGCGTATTAAGATCCCAAACACCATTTTCATATTACATTACAAACATTTTTGTGCATTGTTTTTTGCCATAGCTTTTCTGTTTAATCAGATAAACCTCACAGTTGAGATTTACAAAACTGGTCTGAATTGGGAAGTATAAAGAAGAGATAATGATACTGGGATCTGTTATGCTAAATATACATGCTTATCATCTGTGTTTATTATCATTGTGGTTTTTTTTTATTATCATTGTGTTTTTATGTATTTTTTTGCTAATTTTTCATGATCAGGATATTGTACGGATTTTAGTATTCATGGGTTAGGTTATTATATTAGGGTGACAGTGGCTGAAATATAGGAAATGCAGTAAAAAGCTGCTGTGTAGAGTTGTATTTTCCAGCAGACATGCTACTTACGCTGTGAGGGCTCATTGCAGCAAGAAGTGCTGGGCCTAGGAAAGGGGATTGCTTTATTTGCTTGAATTCATGGGTGGCTCTTTGTGCTCTGGGTCAGTTATTAATGAGGGAAACGAAGGTTAATGGAAATGAGAGATGTTGACAGTCCAGCATCCATCTTTGTGTGAAACCCATATGATATCAGATAAAAATAGTACTCACATCACATCACATTACAAAATCAGATGCTTTTCAAACATGTCTGATTTTAACAGGGCATTTCTTAATATATGACACAGGAGAATGTAGCTACGAAAAATAAGCAAAAAAAACCCACACAAATAATGGATTTATGTGACAAATTTCACTTGTTATAAATAAATGCTAATCTAATCAAAGCTGATGTTGTTTCTGAACAACATGGAATTGCCCTTCTCATAAAGGATATCCAGGCTGCAGAGATGAGCTTCATCCCTATTCACTTGCCAGGCAGTTGTGCATACAATCTAAGACAGTGCTTGGACTTCCAGGATGAGCATTTCTCCTCATGCGTCCACTTTCTGTCTAATGCACATCACTGAAAGAGCTGCACCATGTGGTCAGGGAAGGACCAGGTTAAATGCCAGGAAACCAGGTGGGAGAAACATAGTAGAAAGTACACTAGAAGACTTGTCTCTTTGAATAGGCAGGCAAAGGTACATCTGCATTAGTGCCCTGCAGGGAAAGGTACACAGAGCAACTGTGTCTTGTTGCTGATGATCCAACGTACACATGATATTCTGGGGGGATTTCACATAAGACTAACTCAAATTTGATCCCACAAGCTTACTGGTCAATTCAAACAAGTTGGGTAGGCTCCTAGTTCATGTCTTTTCACAAAATTATGGAATCACAAAGGTTGGAAAAGACCTCTAAGATCATCTGGTCCAGCTGCCAACCCATACCCACCATGCCCACTAGATCATATCCCTCAGTGCCACATCTACCTTCGTCTTGAACACCTCTGGAGACAGTGACTCCACCACCTCCCTGTACAGCCTGTTCCAATGTCTGACCACTTAGTTTCTGAGAAGAAATTTTTCCTGAGATCCAACCTGGGTTAGCTTAGTCCAAAAGGAGTCCAATCTGCATGCTTCACGATACAAACAAAAGAACAGTAACTTAGGATAATTAGTAATTGCACTTCAAGAGCAAACCAATTTGAACTAAAACAGATAATGAAGATACATCACTCTTCAAGCCATTCTTTAGCACTATTTTACCTCTTAGTTTTCTGTGCTACCTCATGTCTGAAAAAGAGAGATGGGCTGGAATAAAGACGTGATATTCTTCAGTTGATGAGTAAATGCTACCTGAAAATATTCGGTTTGAGCAGCGCATTCCTGGAGAAATGCATAACTGCAAAAGCAATGGAGTGTTTACTTTTACTAAAGAAATAGGTCTTAATGGTCACCTGAGAGCTGAACCTCCATTTGCCATACACCCACATCACAGTGGAGTGGGAAGGGCAAATAGGGATAGTAATAGTGGACACACAGCATGCAGTAGTTTCACATTTTTCATCTTGATAAATGCAAACTCTGGACATTTGCTGAGAAATGAATATAACTAATAGCAAAGGAAATACACACATAAAAAAGATTAATTACTAGTATGCGATAGAAAACCTGCAAAATCTAGGATTTAGAGAAAAAAAAGTTATTTGCCAGGGCTACTTGAATATAGTTAGAGCTCTGCTGGCAAAATGATGTCTTCACAAGGGAGTCCCACATATCTACGCCAGAAGAATTAATTCTGCTTCTCCTGAACAGAGTAGGGAAGCACACTGTAGCAGGGTTGGGAACATATTTGTGATGTACTACATAATGTCCATACGCTTCTTCTTTTCATTAGTATTCCTAATTTTATTTATTATCAATGTTATCATTAGTATTACCATAAAATCCCTATCACAGAATGCCCATTTCTGTATGGAAGAAGACAGAAAGAGGGCTCTTGTTCCAAACCTTTACAAACTGGCAATGGTACAGCAACCAATGAGATATGGGGCTCGGTGCTGCTGTGTATTGATGCATTCAGGTTTTAACCCTTTAGCCGTAAGTACCACACTAACAAGCTTGCCTTGGGAGTGTCCCATCATGGTGCTCCTTTAATTAGAGACTGGATAGGGGAGAAGGGACTTTTCTACACTTTTCTCTGGAGCATCAGAGACCAAATCCCCGAGCTCAACATTTTAAGCTAGAAGAACAAATGTGACAAAAATTGTTTGCATGAAGATCACTGGAGATATATGATGTTTTAATTCTAAACAAAATGCAATCTCTTAATAAAAATTTAGAGAAAACTATGTAGAAAATAACCATTTTTAATATACATAAGAAGTATTTAACTTCTGGTAATTTAGGACACGGTGCAGTCCAACCATCCAAAAAGCTCAAATTATACATAATAAATGATTATTGGGAAAGAAGTATCATGTTATCTGTCTTGTGCACAGAAAATTATAAAGCTATTCTAAACCACAGATGTTGAGTTCTTCATCAAAGAAATTACTTACAATAATTTTAATACAAGTTTTTATATAGCTGTGAGGATGTACGCCTGATAGATGATAAAATATTTTTATAAGATCAAATGTTATTTAAAAATTCATACTACTGTATGTCTTGAAATTATACTGACAAATCTTTTCATTTTTCTCTGCTCTTCAGTACTGCCATAGGCTCAGTACTGCAGTCTTTACAAGCAAAAATACCATGCATGGATTGCCTATATGATGACATAATGGGGGGCTGCAACAGCAGCCTCCAAACAGCAAAGATCACAGTGAGCTCTTGCTTCCTTAATTGAAGCCAGTGTGAATTTTGCTTGACTAAGAAGGTTAGGGCTGGGTCCCTGAAAAAAAAAAGAAGATAATGAGATATAACTAGGAGTAATGGGGTGATATGAAGACATGGAAAATGTAGGTTGAATATCATTAAAATCTTCCTGACAGTGAGCTCTATTATCCCAGTGAATAATCTCATTGACTTCAATGGGAGAACTGCCAGAGTAAGATCTGAGTAAAGGCTGGAGAAGCCTTGGTCCCAATCCAAACCCCTCTGACATCACCAGAGATACTTCCACCAACTTCAGCGAGCTTTGGATCGGACCCAAGGTGAACAGTGCAGGTATATTTGCCTGAACCCGCTTAACTCCCAACACTTTTTATAATTGTTGCAAACAGTTCTGAGACACACCCAAATATGGGCAGCACATGACATTATTGGTTCATTTAAACATAGCTTAATGGTCAATTGGAGAGGCGTCTTCCATGAAGTGTAAATGTAAGGAAGCTGCTAAGGCCCATTGCACAATCAGGTAATCCACAGAACAGATGCCACTGTCAAGAACGCAGGTACACAGTAAGGCCGTACTGCATTGCCAGTGAGAGCTAACATGCTTAAAGCAAAGGGGGCAATGGAGGTTATGTTGAATTAGAAATCTCTTGGTTTCGCTTTTACGTCTACAGATGGAGTGGGCAAAGAAGTAGGGAAGCTGAGAGCAGGAGAGGACCCTGGGGCACGGTGCCAGGGATACTCGCAGAGCAGTGCACAGGAAAAGTCAAGAAACATTTTTTTTTTTTTTTTTTTTTTTCCCCATTTGTCTTGTGTACGCACTTGGTAAATAAATGGGAGTATGCTGGAGTTGCCAGCTCCCACATCCGTTTCCCTCCTCACAGGCAAGTCTTGCAGGATTACAAACTTTAGCCACTACCTGATTCAAGAAAGGTAGCAGACTAAATATTTGTGGATTACAGTTCTATGCATATAATTTGTGGATACCAGAGACAAAATATGTTTTAATAAGGACTCTCACTGAACATTAGTAAAGTGTCACAAATACTGAAAATTAAAAATAAAATTTTGTAACAGCAAACATGCTTTTGTCTTTCAGTGAATTCCCTGCACCTTGGTATTTTTTCCCAGCACCTCGTACTGCTCGCCAGCCTATCCCTGTATTTCTACCTTCTGCAGCAGACCGGCAATTACTTACTTGAAGGTTTCTGTTTCTCAGTAATGTTTCTATTAGCTCATTGCTTGAGTCATTGATGGGAGAGGGGAAAGGAAGCAAGGAAGAAGGCCTAAAGCTCATCAATTTTTTATTCATTAATACATATACCACAGTCAATGAGAAGGAGCTGTAGAGATCTGCAGCACTCATATGAGACTAATATAACCAGATTAAATAAAACCGCTGCATTTGCTCAGGTAAATTTATTAAAACCTCAGAATCAGTATGGGAAAAAATGAACATATAACTTCTTAAATTTTAACTTGCATCACTCACTGGGCTGTAATAGATTTGGAAACACTTTACTGTAGCTCCTGTATGTTGCTCTGATTACTCTAACGTTTTATCATTATGTTAGTTTAACCCAAAGGAAAATAACTATAGAAAAACAAAGCAAAACAAAACAAAACAGGCAACTGAAGATATCATCTCTCCCACTGTACCTTAAAGTAGGTCAATTCCATAAGCCATAGGAAATACGTGGGCTATCTTCCTTTGAAGCAGTCCCTTGGTGAAGTTTCAGTTCCAGACATAGCATCCTATATTTCTGGTCTGTCCAGTTTCATCCTGGAAAAGTCCAGTGGTGAAGATGTGATCCTAGGCTATGTGATCCTAGGCTAGAGGAACACTCTCCCAGTGTTCCTCTGGCCTTTCTGATAGAAATATTTTCTCAATACCTAATCCGTACCTCCCTAACTGGAGTTTAATCACAGAATCATAGAATGTCCTGGGTTGAAAAGGACCACAAAGATCATCTAGTTTCAACCCACTGCTATGTGCAGGGTCACCAACTACGAGACCAGGCTGCCCAGAGCTACATTGCTGGCCTTGAATGCCTCCAGGGATGGGGCATCCACAACCTCCTTGGGCAACTTGTTTCAGTGTGTCACCACCCTCTGAGTGAAAAACTTCCTCCTAATACCTAACATAAACTTCCCCTGTCTTAATTTTAAACCATTCCCCTTTGTCCTATCACTCTCATAAACAGTCTTTCCCCTTTTTAATCTACTACAAACATGGAAAGGAATGGATTACCATTCCTGAACAGCTACTTTTGAGGTATTTGAGGTCTCTAACTGTATTTCTCTCTATCTTCTTCTATGCAGGGTATGCAACCGCATTTATTTTACTTTTTTTATTCAGAGATGGTATTTCCAAGACCTCATTCTTACTGCTCTTCTCTGTATTCCTTCTACATAGTCATCAAATGGTCGAGCACTGGATAAAGCAAAAGGGGCACTCTGCACGTCTTACAGAAGACCCTTCCAGACACCCATCCATTAACAATGCCTGCCTCTGTATCACTCTGAGGATTTTAAGCCTCCTAAACTTCATTTTACTACATCTTTATTTCTTCCTGCACTACAACATCTGCCCTTATTCTGTGTAACTGTGTTTCTGCCTATAAGTGAAATTTTGAAGCTATCCTTATTTCTCAGATTTCCTTGTATTTTTTAAACAAAATTTTGGATTATAACCTTGTCCTTGAACCTGACTGCAGCTGCCCTACATTTGCTGTTCTCTTTAGATTCAAAAACATTTTCTATTCTGTAATATCTAAGTAATCACTGAGACTGTTCCATAGCATTAGACCAGAAAAGACCCTTGTGAAACCCCATATGATCAGTATCCCTGATTTGGTAAAGAACCTCTGATACCTATGCTCTCAAAATACATTTTCTGTAAGCTGTTTACCACGTAACAGAAGTTTCATGTAGCCATGTTTACACAAGGGAATTATATGACACAGTGATAAAAACTCACAAAAATGTTGTGATATCTACTACTTCTTCCTACTCTTGATGCCCATAATTCAGTCATGGAAGAAAATTGGATTTGTTTGATAGGACTTGTTCTTGACAAATTCATGTTGTTTGCTACTTTTCTTTGTTATCTTTTAGAGACCCATAAGTAGTTGAACGAATCCAAGACTTCCAAGACTGAAGTTATGATAGCTGAACTTCGGGGACTTTTGCCTCACTCACTGGTTTCTCTCTTATCAGCAGTCCAGAACCTCAGTCATCCATGATGGGCTCTCGGAGTAACTAGTAGTAATATTGCTACTTACTATTGCTTGATCTCCATGTAATGGTTAGCCTGAATTGTATGAGATGCAGACAATTTGGATGCACCTCATGGTGTTAAGTTTTCTATGATTTTCTCCTCTGCCAACTGTAGTCTCAGTTCTTACCTCTATATTTAGTATTAATTACTTGTGTTGTTTAATCGTGGGCTTTGTTGTTGTCTTTCAGCCGGAAATAGAAAAAGCATTGGCCATTTCAGTATCGGGATCTTCTCTCTTTTGATAAGCAGACTAAACTTCTCCTTGATTTACTTCCTTCCCACCACAATATCTTTAGAATACTTTCCTGCTTCACTCTGTTTTCCTCATTAGCTGCCATATTTTTGTTGTTGTTGCTTTGGTCCTTTTAATTCACTCCCATGTCTTTATATTTTTACACACATATATATATATATATATACACACACATATATATATATACCTGTAGATGTTCCTGTTCATTGCAGTGGAGTTGGATATGATGACCTTTAAAGGTCCCTCACAACTCAAATGATTTTATGATTATGTGAAGTCATGATTAAGCTACATTTGTTTCTTAATATACTTCCACACTGGAAGAGTCTACAGTTCTGCCTTTATAATATTTTTTAAAATGATCCGCCAGATGTATAGGATATATCCGTCTTCCAATTCCTTGAGTTTATCAAATAATTCATTCTTAAAATCTCTCTCTCTTTTTTTTTTTTTTTTTTTCCTGGCTGGAGAACACTTACTGGTCAGTCTCACCCAACGTGACTCACACCTTCATGTTCTCAACAAGTTTCCAGCTGGTTCGCTTGAAAAAAATCCACAAGCGCTTAACTTCTTCTTCCCTTTCCTTCCTTTCCCCAAAGCTGTATAAAATTATTTCCAGTACATTACATTTCTAGAATTTGGTTGTCTCCTATTTTCCTGGTTTCCTACCACATATCCAGAGGAGTTAGATTTCTGCATTTCACAAAGCCTGGTGCTTTCAAAGAATTTCATAAGCTTTCAAAAACTTCACTCACTGAATCTTCATGGTTCAGTGGCATACAAAGGCCTGCACTGTGACAATGCCCTCATTTTTTTCCTGCTACTTTTACCCACAGACTTATAACCCATCTCTCTTCTTTTTCACCTTGGGCCTTAGAACAAGAGTTGTATCATCCAGAAGTGCAATAAAACACTCTCTCTTTTGCCCTCCCTACTCTTCCTAAGCAAGTTATACCCTTACATATTAATATTCTAGTCATGTAAATTACTTGAATAAGTGCCTGCTATGCCAATTAACTTGAAGTTTTGAGCACACACTGAGACTTTCAGAGCTTCCTGTTAATCCCCACACATTTTGCTGTACCAAATACTGAGATATTGAGTAGAGGACTGCATTCTCCTTCTTGGGTCTCCTATGAATCCATCAGGAATATTCATACCTATTCTACTTCCAAACCTTTTAGCTGAACTTTTTTTCTAACACATGGACTCTTGTTACAAATTCTCATGATTTCTGATATCATGTCTGCATAACTGAGGTTGCAAGCCTCTACTATCACCATTGACAAAGACAAATTGTAACATTTTTTAAGAATGTTCCTCCTCTCCTGCTTATCTACAGGTGCTCTAAAGCAGGAATGGAAAGGGTTGACTAACACAGATCAAGCAAACTAGGTAAGTATCTTGGAAAGGAGCCCTTGCATGGAAGAATTTGTTCAAGGGGACCAGACTGAGATACAGAGGAATGTCTGGATCACAATCAGGAAGGACAGAGGCCTAGATAAGATAAATAGGCATGTAGAGTGCTTCTTGGAGGCCTTTCTTATCCAACACTAAATAAGTACTTTTTGCTCAACTGCTGCATATTGCAATGGCAAAAGGGAAATCTGAAGCACCCGTTTGGCTGA
>JAPSGF010000089.1:694804-709262 GCA_035772895.1 Perdix hodgsoniae
TGGAATGTTTGTTGAAATAAGGCCCATTTCTGAGTAATTTTAAATGTGAATATTTCTTCTATTTAGTAGTATTATTACTGGGTTACTGAAGCTTCACTGATCCTTAGAGAAGCTATTATGAAAAATTTGGTGGGATTTAGGAGAGTCTTTCAGCATCTTGTGAAAGCAAATTTTCCACCAGATGTTTGTAAAGAAAGAAAGGAAAAAAAAAAAAAAGCACATTTTGATTCCATTGAATCATCAGCTGCATCAAAATCTTTGTCTTCTGAAAGCCCTTTAAGTGCTTTCTCTGGATAAAATATTAAGAGGAACTTTTATTAATTATTATTTTTTTTTCTTTAGATGATAGGGTCTAGATTTGGAAGCTTTTGCAGGAAGTCTTCTAAAAATCTGTGAGAAAGGCTCCTGTTTTCTGAGATTTTTGCAGAACACTACTAGTTAGAGAATGGTGGTGTTTTTAAGATTAGCAGAAGATGCTGTTTATAATGCAGAAATCTCACTGTCACAAAATTATGTGAAAAATATCAAAATAATATATTTTAATGCCACTGATAATTGCCGTCACTTAGCAAAAGCAAATCGTATTTATGTGCAAGAATTTTCTTTCTCTCTCTCAGGCTTTACTGAAGCATGATTTTCAAACTCTCTGCGATGATCACATGCATAATTGCTTCTGTTGCTGTTTTTCAGTACTTCCAGTTTATGCTACATTTCTAATGAAAACTGATACATTGCAGTCAGCAGGAGTAAGCCATTTACAATCAATTTCCATACAAGCCATCTGAAATAATGCAACTATCACCTACCCAACACTCAAAATGGCATGGGGATAGCTCAGACAGGACCTGAACGTGGGAGCTCTTGTCCCCCAACCACCTTGCAGGGATCCTGGGCTAGGGCTGCACTTGCAGTGGCAGAGCTGCAGGAGCAGACATTGCACCCCTCCAGCTGCTTCATCCCACCCTTGTGCCGCCCACGGCCACGCAAAGAGCTGTGCCAGCACAATGTGGCGGGCGGTGCAGAATGAAGAATGGGGATCAGGAGGGATGCTTAAACCACGAGGAAAATACATGCGGTGGCAGTACAAAACACGTAAGTACTTTGAAGTGCTATCTCTGCGCAGCCCGACAGCACAATTACTCTGTTGCACCTGGATATCCATTCTGCCATCTTCTCTTGAGGAGATAGCCTCAGGAGAATGGAAAAACAACACACCATTTGGCCAGCTGTGCCTTCTTCTTTGCTGTACCATCAGTGCTGGGGACTGATTTCAGCCCAAAAGAACAGACAAAATTTCAACTTCTGGATCCAGCTACAGAACCAAAGACAGCAGGAGACAAATCTCCTACGGACATGAGAGCAAGATGGTGTTGGTGGAATGATATGGGAGCACTGAGCATGCAGCACTCGTTTAGTGGTGAGAGGTGGATTTAAAATGTGCTGCCTCCTCCATGGTAACTGCTTGTGTGCGGATGAGGATAAAACAAGGTAACTCAAGGCAGCCTAGCCCTCCTTGTATGCATGCATACTGTCTTGTCAATTCACAATGCTACATGCCAGCTTACCATGCAGCAGCGTGATCACGTGTTGTGTCCTAGAGGAATCAGGCTGAACAGTGGCACAGAGGAAGTGAGAACGTCACTTTCCCAAAACAGAGATGAATGACTTCTTAGCCACAAAAATAAAGGCTTTGTAAAAAAGATCCTGCTGTGAAAATAAATGTTTTGATGGATGTAAAGTGGGTAAATTCCAGTCCCTCGGTTTGAGAAATACAAGTCAGAAGTACCAACAAATGCAATTGCAAGAGTGTATGTCCTTGGTAGGTATCTTCCAGCAGATGAAAGTAACAACACAGTTTGGAACAGCTCATTAATTTGCAATTTCTTCTTAGCTCAAAACAAACTTAGGTGTACTGTTTAAGGATTAGGTCTTCTCTCTTCAGAGGCTGCTAGAATCAGATGTTTCCAGTAAAAGTTCAAGGAACTCTCAGAAAAGATCCACAGTAATCAGCCTGGTATCTGTCTTTATCTCAGTAGTCCTTTCAGATTTAATGATGATCTGGAACATGAGGTTTTCTATCTCCTTCTTTACTGGTTTTGAATATTCTTGCCACTCATGAAAAACACTGCTTTTCTGTGTAACTTGAGAACTAGTCGATCTTAGATTTCTACTGTGGCAATATGTTCTCTCATCTAAAATAATCTGGTTTAATAAAACATAAAGCAATCTTTGTGCCGACAGAAGTGCCCAAAACACTGGCTCCTGCCAGTGCATCAACAACATCATATATCTTCTGGAAACACTGTCTTGAAATGATTTTTAGTCATGAATAACCTTTAGGGCAGAAAAGCACAAAAATAAATATCTGAAACGGGTCCTTTGCCCTCCTCCCTTCCCCATAACTTTATAGTTATGCCGTGCAAGTTCCTAAAGGTATAACTTCAGACATTAGACAGTCTATATGCAGTCCACCAATTCTTCAAAAATGTACCATTCTGACTCTGCAAATGGAGCTGCCCAGCCGTAGAATGCAGCACAGGCTTCTGTAAGACAAAGGCTCCTTCCAGCCTTACTAAAAAGCAACAGCTTCTCCAAATGCAGAATATGCATGTCATAGCTTGTCTCTCCATAGACTGTGGCCAAAACCACTCTTTCTTTCCAGCTCCCATTTGATCTAGAGGCAAATTCCTGTTTTTTTTTTTTTTTTTTTTTTTTTTTTTTTGATCATTCTTGTTCAAAGTATCAGGTATTTCTTCACATGACCTTCTGGATCCTTGGAGATGATAGTCTGGAGCTTGAGTTTGTGGACCAACTTCTTCTTTGTCTGAACTCCAGGTTCTGTCCTTAGCTCCATGTTATTTATGCTTGATAAAGATTAGGACACACAGTGGTTAACGTTTCGGAAATGTTTGCATGAAAAAAGAAGGTGGCTGAAAGCTCAGGGTGCTAGTTCTCATGAACTACAACTTGAATGCTTGAAATAAGTCTCTAAAAAAGGAAAACCACGCCTACTAATTCTTCTGAGGTTGTAGACAAGCTTGGGAAAAAAAAAAAAAAGAAGAAAAAGGAGATGTAATGCAGCTTAGTATAGGTTGCAACAGCAAAAATTTGGCTCAGAGAAAGTTCATGGTTAGTATAACAAAATACATCCATGTTCTTCATCAGAATTATGGGATTAAATAAGGAGGTTGAATTACAGCAAATGGAAATTACTGTTTGATGGGTAAGTGTTGGAGGCACACAGATAGCTCTGGGTGCCACATGTGAAAGCACGGTCTCACCAAAGTCAATGGGAATTTTTCAACATCTGGATTTCATGCCAGCTACTCTTCAGAAAGAGGAGAGTTAATGTTGGTATAGGAATGTGTGTCTGTGTGTGCTTGCCTAATCAAAGTGTTATTTTTTTTAGATAGCAAAAAATCAGGTATTAATTAGCAGCAAGCAGTGCAGTTGGGCAAGGAACTGTGTGGAGAATACAGCGAAAGAGCAAAGTGGACCAGCCTAGAAAAAGCAGAAGCCAGAGCAGGGCTCACAGAACATTATAAAGCAGTAGGCTGGAATAGTGCACCATCCTGGACAAGAGAATTAAGGAAGAAATGAAATAGGCCAGCTTGCCAGGAGGCACTGTGGCTTACTGGACGGCTCTGCTTTTAATGAGCCTCCAGCAAGCCATGTTTGCAGGATGTCAATAGTACTCACGTTTGTTCTATCTATTTAATTTATGAAAAGGCATCTCTGTGGCAATGGCAAATGCAGAAATATTCTAAAGATACATAGAGTCAATGCAACCTCTTTGCATGATGAGGCTGTGTCAGAACTCGGTAAAACCTGGCAGTCAGCGGTGGTGATGCCATGATGAAACGTTGGGGTGTAACTCTGCCGATAGCAGGATGGATCTGGCAGACACAAGATGTAGGCGGGTAGCCTCATCCATAGGGGACAAACCGGAGCGATGCAATGTTGCCTCTTCCCAACCCTGCCCAACTCCTCCAGAAGTACACCCAGATGCAGAGTGATTACATCCCCAGTGTGTGGTTAAAAGGCCCCGGACAGCTGAGTCAGTGGGAGCTGCCAGATATCGCCCATCCACTAAATTCAAGCCGTGAGCCTGCACGATAACAC
The DNA here is from genome assembly GCA_035772895.1 of Perdix hodgsoniae. NCBI lineage: Eukaryota > Metazoa > Chordata > Aves > Galliformes > Phasianidae > Perdix > Perdix hodgsoniae. The sequence goes on from JAPSGF010000089.1 coordinate 698,927, forward strand.
TCGCTTCTGACTCCCAACCTTTCTCCTCTTCCTCTGAGCACCCGCACAGCTGCCCACCTCGGAGCCCCCTCGGGCCCACCGCGCCCTGACAAACTTCTCCCTGCGAAGACCCGAGCCCAGGGCCGGGCTCGGACACGTTTCGCTTCCGATTTTCAGCGACCCCTGCAGCCTCCCGGGCCCCGGCCGCGGGCGGGCGGCGTGTGCCGGGCAGGCGCCCCGCAGCCCGGGCGGGCAGGAGCCGCGCGCAGGCTCCCACTTCGTCTTGGCAGGGCACCGCCATCAGACGGAGTGGGAGGAAGAAACATTAACTCCAGCAGCTGTTTCTTGACCCCGGCTGTCAGCCTGCCCAAGAATACGGGGCTTTTTTCTTTTTTTTTCTTTTTTGTGTGTGTGTGTGCGCGCGTTTTACTTTTATTTCCTGGTGCGTGTGCGTGTGTGTGTGTGTTTTGCACGCTCCCCCAGTCCCTCGGGGGGAGCCGAGTTTCGGCGGGGCTGGAGGAAAGTTGGGTGCCCCCCTCCCCTCTCCTCCCCCCCCGAGAAGCGGTGCCTCCGTTCCGCCCGACGCGTGTGTGAGCCGGGCACACACTGACACACTCACACACACACACGCGCGCGCGCACGCACACACAGCCAGCGCCAGCGCTCAGAGCCGTAGCTAGACTACAGTAATTCCCCAGCATGGGCGGCTTGAAACTGCTCGGGCTGAATAGCATTTGCTGTTCCGTCCCCGCGGCCGCCTCCCGCCGGCCCCGCGCGGCGCTCGCCTCGCTCTCCTCCGCCCGCGAGTTGTGCTGACACAAGCGGGCTGCGCCCTGCCACGCTGCCAATGGCCGCCGCTCCTCCCGCCGGCGGGAACGCCTCAGCGGGATGGGGGGCGTCGGGCTGAGCCCCTGCCCCGCAGCCCGGCCGTTCATCCTCGGGGCAGTGGTTGTGTTAACGTGAGCCGGGCTCGTTGCTTCCCCGGGCGTCCCTCGGCGGTGTGGCGGGGAGATTCCCTTCGCCGTGCCCGCTAACAAAGAGGGGTGACCGCACTCCTCTTGCCTTGCAGGCTGGGGAGCGAGGAGGTTGCGGAGCTCTTGATATACAGACACGCACGTGCTCATCCTCGTGTGTAAGCACATGGGTGCACGCACTGACGGGTGGCTCTCTTGGCACCTTAAGACCGGACAGACCGCAAACTTCAGGCAGAGCCTTTGCCCTTACGTTGTACCGAGGTGGCCTGAAGTTGCTGCTGGAGTTTCTGGGGGTGGTTTGCTGTTGGCTTCCTGCCCTCTAAAGGCTTCTTGGGAGGAAGATTAACTCTTTGCGTGGCTCAAAATGTGCACCTCCTCAAGCAGTGCTGTCCTCTTAAAAAACAGCAGGCCTGTTTGGCAGAGCTGTGCACTGGCGTACATAAAGGTCGTGACTTAGGGAAAAGGAGAGCAGACTGTACCAAAGCAATTGAAACTACACACAACAGCTCTTTCTCTTCCTCTCATTCACTTCAGATTTTATGTTTTACAGCATCAGTTTGTCTGTGACCAGAAAGCGTGCAAGCGTACCTGCAGCAGTGTTCTCATCTGCACTGAGAAACCCTTAGAAATTGAGGGATTGGTCTGCAAAGTGCTGGTCATTTCTGTAGCTCCGGTGCAGGAGGTGCTCAGGGGACACGCTTACCTTTTACCAAGTGAGCTGTCCCCATGGCATTGACAGGGTACAGTCCCACAAGACAAGAATTACAGCATGCCCCACAGTGATCCTGCTGCTCTCCATGCCCCAAACAAGCTGCATATTTTCAGCCTGAATTGAGAGTCTGTCTCGTGATGTCTAATGGGACACAGCAGTGGTTCAGTCCTCCCTGGCATCCCTAACATGGGAAAAGGAATGAGGAGAAGAGGAATATTGAAATGAAGGTGCCTGCTAGTGCACTGGGGAGAAGGTGGAGATGTTCAAGACTCATCTGGATGCCCATCTAGGGAACCTGCATTTGCAGGGGGATTGGACTCGGTGATCTCCAGAGGTCCCTTCCAACTCCTGCAGTTCTGCGATTCTGTGTGAGAAGTACTGCAGGCTGTCTGAGGGCAGCCAGCATGACGCTGTGCATGCTGTGCTTTTGGCAGTAGACCACCCATCCTGATCAATATTTCAAATGAAATAGTGACTATGTTATACATCTCACATAAATTAAAAAAAAAAAAAAGTCATCCTTAACACATAGATTAAATATTGACAAAGGGCTGTTTGTCTTAAGCTAGCAAACAATATTCTTCTCATTCAGTAGAATGGGCTGACTTCTCCATGACACCTCAGTTCTGTAAAAAGCTTCCTTATTTTTGGGCGATTAAGGGGATTTAGTGTTTCTAAACTTAATTTGATTAGAACTGATGAATAGCTGTGACTGTTTCTTCTTGTTGTTTTAACTGTGATCTTACAAATAAAAGATTGCTGATGTTTTTTGGATGTCTGAAGCTGCCAGATATCCATGAATGTTACTGCTACTCTTTAACAAAAATCTGACTATCTTTTCATAGAATTTCTGGAAAATGCTATGATAGTGCCTGAGATGATCATGCTGACCTATTTTTCTGTCCTTTTTTTTTTTTTTTAATTTTATTCTTTCTGTTTAGTATGACTGTTCTGGAGAAATGGAGTTGGAGTTCTGTAGCAGTGTACCCAGCATATGCTTTCAGACCTGCCAGCTGTGGTGTGCAGATGATACATCAGTGGCGGTTGTACAGATATGTCATTTTCACCACATTTCACTTATTTCTATCCATAATAAACTATACCAGTGAGGAATACCATGCCTAATTTTTGAAAGCTTCAAAAATTGCTGACTGTCTCAGGAAAGTAACAAGTAAGGGTATGGCTGTATACATTTAAAATATACACAGTTTTACTGTTTCTGTGATACTTTTACCTTGTTACTCACATTTTTCTATGACATTAATGTACAGTCTTAAAATGAAAGGTACTACATTGTGTGAGAACTCCTGAGTACTGTCCTCATTTAGATCCAATTACTCATAAGCAAAACAATACATTAACTTGCAGATGTCAGTATCAGATGCCCTAGTCTGTATATGGCCAATCTGGAACATCCAAGTTTTGAAGGCAGGTAGGGTCGAGTGTTGGGATATGTTCTTAATTGAATGTTTTCTTGGAACTTTTTGTTATGTATCGAAGTCACATGTTAGTTGCAGGAAGTAATTACATGATTTTTATCTTTTTAAAAAATTATTATTATTTTTAAAACGTTTTAATTTAAACCCTACTTTTGACTTCTTATGGATACAAACCCTGGCTTTCCGAACTGATGGGGAATTCTTTTGGCTTTAGGATCTTAGTATTTTCCCGTTGGACCAATGTGGTACGTACTCACACGAACCATTAACTAAGGGATCATTCAGCATTGTCATGCTTGATACTGTGTTACTCTCACTGAACTGCCTGTCTTCTTAAATATGAGACCTTGTAAACTGCTCAGGTGTTTGGCAGAGTGATATTTTCATTTCTTTTGGCTTCAGCTAGAGCCTGTGGCACTCTCGGTGCACAAGGTGGTTGGCACCTTGATGGATTGGGCCCTGGGCTCTCCTAAGTCGTCGTCTCGATTGACTGCAGTAGGTCTGCTGTTAAGAAATCTGTGGATAATATAATGCTTTAGCGTTGCAATAAATAATGACTTTTGTGCGTTTGACTTTTTAAATCTTCTCAGAGAGGCACAAATTATTCAATCAAGCTGTTTATCAAAGCTGTTTCTGAATGAGGTCTCAAGACACAAATTCATCATTGTGAGAAATTCCTGAGACTTTTAAGGAGTTCCTTCTACAATCTGTATCTACAATAACATTTCTGTAACTGGAAATGTTTTCGTATTAGCTTATATAGTACATAATGTCAGCAATTGCTAAGATGACCCATGCATTTGTTTAAATACGCTGAAGCATATAAGAGGCTGCCTTTAGAATTTCTTTGAAAATGACAAATGGATGCCTGCTCTCTAACTCCGCCCATACACTACCATTTTGTTTGCAGGGTACAAAAATCGAGTGCAACATGTGCTCTTTGTTCAAACAAGTAGGCATTGGTTGTGCAGGCGCAGAGGAGAGAGAATGAAGAAACATTCTAACATAATTAGTCAGGCAGATCCCATTAAAAAAATCCTGTAAATTTAGTCCAGTACTGTGTAAACAGGAAAAATAAAACAAGTACAGTGAAGAAAAGGTAAATCCAGTGTAACAGTTTGTCTGATGTACTCTTAGTTTGTATATTCCACTTGCAGTCCTAACTTCACTTTAACATCCTGCATTTATGAAGTATTTCATTTTATAACAGCAAGAACACTGAAGTTTGTCATCAGCTCCAATTGAGAGAGAATTTATATAGTGCTGACCGTAATACAGCAAATGTCATTTGCTTTTTCTTGGCAGTAGTTAACAATTAAGTGTACACCTTTCAATTTTCTTTTATTTAGTATTTATTTTGAAAACACTGTTGAAGTAATCTCTTGAATAATAATAACCTTTGATATTCAATTTAGTGCTTACTATGCAATAAGTTTTCAACTCTTCTTATGACAAACACCCAGAATTTACTTATTTATTTGTATTTATATACACTACCAATCAAGCAGGGTTTGTTTTTTGAATATTTAATAATAAGGCAGGTGTAAGGAGCACTGTGCATGGGATTGAATCCACAAATTGTGTTGCTGCATTGCTCTGCACGAAAGAAACATGATGGGGCAGTATATACAACTAAGATAAGTGGAAAATGTGCACTATATTCATAGCTCACAGACAGTTGGTATACAGATTTTATACGTAGATCAGATGGAAGTATCTGGAACAAAATGGTTCATTCACTTTAAAGTTAGTATCCAAAATCTGTATATTCAGTTAAGGCCAAATCTAAATTCCTTATTTGATTGCAGCTAGGGAAAAGCATCGGAATTGGCAGCACTGTAAAAATTATATGAATGTTTTGAAAGAGTCCTCAAAATAGTAGGTGTAGCTTTCTTTCATTGCATGCTACCTGGTGATAACCAGGAAGTATCCAAAATTTCCAGAATTACTTAAAGGATTACTCTGAATCTAATCTGAGTGATTTCATGTTTCACACAAAATTACCTTTATTTCGACTGCTTTGTACCTATAATTGTGCTTGCATATATTTTTAATTGAAGAAATGCAATACATGCAGTTTATGAAGAGGACAGTACAAAATCTGACAGAATAGTCACTAGCATAGGGCACCTTTGTAGGGGCTACGACTGTTTCCACTCTTGGTAACAAAAATCCCAGAGATCTCACAGTTGCAGGATCAATTTTCTGAAAATATTATAGTAACACCAGTAAACAGAAAAAATAATAACAGAAGGAGAAAAGAGTAGACTACTTAACAAACACAAACTTTTCCACTACCCATGCAGCTGAAATTCATGTTTTTCTAAAGTTTTCATTTTGTTTTATTCTTTTTCACTGCAGCTGACAACCATCACTGTGATGATTTGTGGAAGAGTAATTTTGCATCACTGCTGATGCTGGTTTTAACCCCTGAATGCTTTACTTGGAGTTGGAATCTGTGGCAGTTTTATAAAATGTGTAATGTCTTCACATGCTCAGCAGTAGTGCTAATGCAAGTTTGATATGTGTGTGCTCAATTTGTGTTTCTCTAAAATGCATGTAATTCTCGGGTAACAAGTTGATAATGGATTAAATTATATAATAAAAATTCAAAGTATGCTTTTGCTGTTGAGCACATTGCCTTGTGTTGTATATTAGAGAAAATCCTCAGCCTCAAAAAAGCAAATCATGGAGGAAATGAAATAGGTAACTTCTAGTTAGTATCTTTGGAAGTATCTGAATCTGGGCAGCAGTTTATTTGTTACTAACGTGGGTACCAATTTTCTAGCCACGAATTATGGCAGAGTACCTAAGTTACCCCTGTGGCCAAAGATTTTGAATCTTTCCTTTTCATAGCAGAACTTACAAAACGGTTTTGCTAACTGTGTTAGGAAATGATGTAAACAATGCACCACATGTGGCTTGCTTCCTGATTTTATACAAGTAGAAAATATAAGCATCTGAAATGTGGATTTAATTATTTCAGTGGCTCTCTAAAGTGTGAATAAAGTCAGAAAATGAACTTAGTAAAAATTGAAATCTGTGTTTATATACCTTCCTCCAATGATACAGGTCTGGCCTACAGAGGAAAGGAGACTGAGAGTGACTCACAGCCCTCCATCTGGATGACGTTACAAAAGATAAACCTCCTTGCTCTAAACGTCATTAATTATTATTGTCTGGTCAGAGGCTTTATCCAATGCACGTGGTGATGGATAAAGGTAACAAAAATCCAGCCTATCTTTGACCTATCATATGGACTTTATCTGCTTACATTTTGTCTAGCTCCACAAGTTGACAGTTACTTTAACTTTATTTTCATTTACCACAAATTTATCAAAAAACAGAAAAGGTGAAAAATAGAACTATCAAGAGGCAGCTCCTGTTAAGTAAGTTTTCTGAGTGCTGAAATCATCTTAGTACATAACATACACCCAAAAGTTTTACTCCAAGTCTTGTCTTGTCTTACTGCAGAGTTGGGGTTATACTTACGGAGTGCTTGGTTCCTCTGATCTTTCACTGAGGCCACATCTGGTTCCACGAGCCCTGCGATTTCAAGCTCTCCCTCTGTGCTCTGACGCACTGTATCAGAGAACTGCCAGATTGGTCCTGAGGGGTCCTCTTCTGCAAAAAGAAAGTGGTCACATTCAACACTTAGCTGGTCAGGAGAAGGAGAATGTGGCACAGATGTGGTTTGGATGATCTCTGTGATGATGACTTCAGGTGGTGCAGATTTGCCCTTCACAGGACGAAAGATCAGCATGATGTAATATGAGCAAGGACAATCTAGTCAAGAGCATTAACTTCTAGCCCATGCTAGAAGGTAGTGTGCCATCTGAGTAGCATAATGGGAACTGGTCTTTAGCTAAGAGGAGCAAATGTACCTCTGCTGTAGAGCAGTAAAAAGGTTATCTTGGAATAGTACAAAATGACTGTTCATATACTTGTGCTGGCTAATGCAACTCCTGCAGACTTTAGCTTTATTTCCTCAGACTTTAGAACTATATTATAAATGCATAATAATAAATGCCATTTGCAAAACAGTCTCCAATTTTTGTCCCTAGATTTTTTGAAGGAGTGCTGTGATGCTCTCAGACTGTGTACTAACTATGGCACAAAATTAAAAATCACTATGTCTGCTGTCCAAGACCTGAGTTGACAGTGTGAAGATAGGGAACTCAGCTAACAAGCAAAAGAAGCACGATGTTTTTGTTACAAAAATGTACTAACAATTTACAATGTTGACACACTGATTACAAAAATCTCATGAGCAAACCTATTGCTATAGCTTTGCTAGTGCTCATCCTCAGCTGCCACCCTGCTCAGCTTTAACTGTAACTTACTGTTCTGTGGTAGTAAAAAGACCTATCCCGGATCCTTGTTATTTTGTATGCCTTTAGGTGAATGCAACAATAATGGAGAAAAAAAATAGGATTCAAAGGATATTAATGTATATCAATTTAGCATGGAGGTGTTCTCCTGCTGGGATTAGTGAACAATTTTATTTATTTACTTTTTTTTTTTTTTTTTTTTTTTAATGAACAGAATTGAACTGACTGATCCACTTGGTGCTAGGAAATGTGTTGATTGTATGATTAAGTTGTTATTGCAGACTAGTGTGCCTGTGTTTTTAACTACTCAGTGTTACCACTCAGTGTTAGTACTCTGATTTGCACAGTCTGTGTCCTGCCTGTGTCCTTCAGATTTTCTTTTTCCAAGGAAGGAAATGACTACTGTTATTGCCGTACTGGCATGTCTGGGTACTAGAATTTTTGGCCAGAGAGAAGAAATGGCTGTAGCATCGTCAGACTTGCATGTGTCTATGCAAGTATTCTAAAAATGTACATGTTGCAAGCTAGATAGGAATAACATGAGCATGAAAGACTATACAGCCAGTGTTCCAGTGTTCAGCAAGCAGATTGCTCAGTTGTACAGTGTAGGTTGTATTCCCCTTAAAAAAAAATTAACTGAGTGGGGTGCAATGATCACAGACTCTTTTCTGAGGATTGAGGAGGAAGAAGTGAAACTAAACTGCTAGGTTTTTTTTTTTTTTTTTTTTTTTTTTTTTTTTTAAGGGAATAGTTATAAGTGCTGTATCTTTTCCAAGAAGGACAGATTTCTCTTAGGAAGTTGTTCTGAACACTTTAAAGAAGGCAGCAATGAAAGAGGGATTCCCAGTGGACCCAGGATCACCCACACTGATGTGGGTTTGTGAAAGAATGACGATAGTGCCAGAAGAGCATTTCCTTATTTTAGGTCCTCCTTCTCAAGCCTTTATGCATCTTTGTGTTAAAGGTTACATTTGTTAGAAAACCAGGAGAAGATAGCAATTGGTGAGGCTGGGAGTGAGAAACCATCTGCCAAAGGGACAGTGGGATTGCTCCTTCTGGATCTGGGACTCAGATTCCCCACCTACTGAGGTCCTACCTCCACTCTTCTGATCATAGCCATGGTGACTGGAGTGCCAAGAAGCTGCTACAGTTCAGTCACAGGACACTTCTCTAATTTACCTAATATCTTTGTTTTTGTGTCTGTGGAGAAGGTTACAAGCCAATATCTTATTCTGATTACTTTCATCTGTGAAAAATGGCTGCTTTCCTGCTTTCTGCCCTAGGTTCCTACAGCTCTTCCGTGTCGGTACACATCTCTTCAAGTCTGTCCTGTCTGAGCTCTGTATTTGGATGCACATAAATACTCTCCTTGTATTTCCTCTAGTCCAGGCCTAATACACTTTGTTCATGTATTCTGGTAATTGTAATCCTGAAGTATTAAGTTTCATCAATATTTGGTAACTACAAGATTACTGTGAGTGGTATGGACAGTAACTTTCTGTTACTGAGACACAATTCCTGCTAACAAGTGTTGAACTGATGATAATTTCAAGAGTCTCCTGGCTGAAATTTTCCAGGCCAGTTGTTCACGTGCAACTTAGACTCATAAATGCACTCTTGTATTGGAGTTACATGATCATACAGTGATTTTTCAGAGGCACTCTTCCCTTGTAAATGCCTCAGGGAAACCTGCTTGTAGATGATTCATGGCTTGTAAGAGGGGAGAATGTTTTCTGTAGAACCTCTTACTTGATCTGGAAGTTTGAATGTTTGGCTGGTGAGTCAAGATGTGAGTGACACAGAGATCATGTTTTAATGGTTAAAACAGTTGAACACTGGTGAGTTGGATCTTGTCTCTGATGGAAGGAAGCAAGTAGTTTAACCAAATTTACCACAATTATTATCTGTGTTGTCTTTTTGTAAGTTTTTGACAAAGACTCTGGTATTTAATTTGTGGAAGATGGAATTGCTTTTGCTTACTAAAAAAAATCAGTGGAAACTGTCTGTGGCACATATAAGTTTACTGAAAAAAAAAAATAATAATGTCTTCGGCTTTCCAAATATCAGATATGTCTGATTTCCCCCTGTGCACTGTAGTTCTCTTCTATAAAGCAGTGTATGGTCATAACAAGTACTGCCTCAGCTCACAAAGGAACCATGGATATTCCTGTGATGAAGCTCCACACTTTCTTTATGAGATGCTCAGAAAAGTAATTAGTAATTCAGTCTTCCAAATGGTGTTTAAATTAAGTACTGAAAATAAGTCCTGCAACAACATATTAGAGAACAAGAGCAAAAATGTATTGTTGCTCATTAAAGGAACACCATCCATTCTGTGCCCCAAAAGGGCAAGCAAGTACTCTACAATTCAGTCACTAATTACTATACTAGAACACTGATGTGTAAGAGGGACAAGTTGAAGCTTAATTCTGTATTTTGTGACTTTTGAGTACTTGACTTTGCAAATGTAATAATATTATTTTAACATATTCTTTTGTGTGCAATACGTATAAATGCTGATAGAATTCCTAATTTAAATGTTGCTCTTTAGAGGGCCACTTTACTAGTGGGAGGGTCACTTAAAGTCCCAGATAAATCCCTTTTTGTAATACCAAAGAAATAATAAACATAAAAATTCATGAAGAAATAACCGTGTATATATATTTTAATCCCTCAGTAGTCTTTCTAAAATACTAAGGGCACTTCTCCTTAATGAGGCCAACACAACAAAAATTAAAGCAAAGATTCCAGAGTTCAGACAAAATGAAACAACAACAACAAAGAAGAATTTTCAGCATGTTTTCACAACAGTGTAATTTGGAGTAATATTTTACCAAAATCTTTTAAAAAATCATACATATCTAGAGATGAGAAAGGATGGAAGAGAAGAGGGAGAGGGAG